>ML391772.1:0-75306 GCA_005239525.1 Nicotiana knightiana | reverse complement strand
GGGGGGGGGGGGGGGAATATGGAGTGATGTGGCATTAAGTCAGAGTTAAGTGGTTCTAGTAATTATGGAATGGTAAATGAAGAATTCGATAAAATGAAAAAGGGATGAGATTACACTTATTCAAAGCCTACAAATATGCTACGATTCCAGAGCATTACGCAAAAGCGATGTCTAGGAGAGGAAGTAAGGGTTCCTGCCCGAGATGTTATTGATTAATAATGATCCAGTGTGAGAGGTAAGTTAAGACAAAGGAAATAACCCAAGAAAGATTACGCGGAATATTGATACGGGAATGGGCCAACGAGTAGTTAGAAGTTGATTCAGGAAGAGCATAGCTATGGCTATACAAGAGGATACAGACAAATCAACAAATCGTGCAAGATAAACATAGGGAACCTCAACATGGGGAATTCAGCCTCACAGTTATGACATCATGATTCTTGAGAAATATTCAGATAGGAGTTGGTGTAGATAAAGATACCGTATGAGTGTTACGGAAATAAAAGAGAGTACCACTAGGAAGTCAGTCAAAATATTAGTTCAGAAGAAACCCTACAAGCACAAGGGCGTGGAGATAAGTAATTACATGTAATTATAGGCGAGGAAGAACATCAAAAATACCGTCAAGCATACGATGTGATAAGCTCACAACTTTACAAGAGTCAGAGGATCCTACCTAAGTACTACAATGAAATACTAGCTGAGGAAATAAGGAAGAAGGCGCTTCAACCTAAGCACAGTGACCTAAAGAGGAAATGGTTGTGTAACAACAGTCTCACTATAAAAATGTATGCACTCCACAATAAAGTGGAACCTACCATGGCTAATGAGCGGGGAGTAAAACCAAAAGTAATATTCGAGACCATATAAGTTGCAGAAAATTTTTGGCATGCGTGAGAACTCAGATAAGCTAAGTATGCACGCAACAAGGGGCAAAAAGTCCAGGAAAAGCAATTGCTTATGTTTGAAGAAAGCTAAAATGGAACGAAAGGAATTATTCAATTAATGATCGACCATAGAAGACTCCGGTATAAGTTAAAAGAAGGAATTGGATCCAGGTCATAGACAAAGGATTGAATCATTAGAAGATTGTATCATGGTTTTTCGTAGTGTCCATGAAAGGCTAAAGTAATAACTAAATGCCATGAGCCGCAGATCGGAAGATAGCTTAATCCTACATAAAGGCTGATCAGAAGGAAAAGGAAATTAAATAGTTACATCAACCAAGTAAATCATGAGTCTGATTATTGCCCCCAGACAATTATAGAAATCGTATTGAGAACATTCCAGAATCACTCTTAATATCAGAGGTACAAGAGAGATAGTACAACAACCATATTCTATAATGACTCTATGATAAAGCCAGTTAGAAGAGTATCAACCTCATAAGAAGTCAGCATGAAGCTCTCACCAGATTGTGTAAATAGGTGCAGGTATTATAATAGAAGTTCAAGATGTGGATGTGAATTATACCTATGTGGAAGGGAGGTCACGAAAGAGATAGAAGATGTGATGCGAGACTTTAAGGTAAGTAAGGTAAAGGTGAACAACGTACGATATACTCAAATGCAGAAGGTTGAGAATAGTCCATACTTCGGATAGAAGGCTAGAAGCGCGGGGATTCAATATCCAGGAATCATAGTGGCGTCGTCAGTGGCATATCTTCCCGCCTATGGTTTCTAGGTATCGAGAGGTCTAGTTAAAAGATTAAAGAGGAGCTCAAGACGATGTGATGTCTCGATTGATGTTCCAAAATAACACAGGGAAATATATGGTGCAAGCAGTTGAAGGAAGGTTGCGAGTAGTATAAATAGATGTGTATAGGTTGCAAGCTAAGTATGGTAAACCGACAAGGTTTTAGGAAGAAATGAGTAAGGATAAGAAAGGGAAAGTGAGAAGGTGACAAGAATAGATAAGTCCTCAGGATTAAGCCCATTAAAACAAGAAGAGCCGATGGTTTCTCTAAGTTATACAAAGCTCAGTATAGCCTGAATGAACTCAAAGGAGTCAAAGACTAATGGCATTTAGAAGAGATGGAATGTTGCCCTGATAGTAGAATAAAGGTGTAATTGTGGTAGATAAAGGATGACATTTGGGCCTTCGATTGCGTTATGATTTGAAGAAAAAAAAGGGGGATTTCATGAATTGTACACGATTAAAATTCCCAATTAAGATGAATCACATGTGAAATACAATTATGAAAGCATGGTATTGACCCAAGTGGATCAGTCTAATCATTTCAGATGTTCCCCGATGAGACGTGAGCCTAGTGATTATGTAAGAGGTTTCAAGTTATCAGTGGTATATTGTAGATCAATATTGAGGTGAATCAACAACGGATGGACAAAAGTCACAAAGTATAAGATGAGATTAGGCCGTCATTCTTAAGATGAACATTAAAGAGGAAGCATTAAAGGACTTAGATTAATACATATGGGATAACAAACGAAAGTAACCTGGATTTGGTGGAAGATCTCAGTAACGATAGATCGAAGTAAGAGTTGTGGTATAGTATGACCTACCTAGATGCAGTAAAGTCATGCAGATAGATAACCGGGCCGATGAAATAAGATATAGCAATATTCATAAGTTCAACAAAGTACCGAGCGAAGAACTTCAGTATACCCATAGATGCTCAGAGGGACCTCTTATCAAGCTCTGTATATATATACAAAGTGAAGCCTAGAGATTGGCAAAAAGCTCGAGGAAAAAGGAGAAAAGAGTTGCATAGGCACACTTACAAGATCAGAGTCGTACAGGCTGCATGATGGAAGGTAGAAACAGTTACGAGATTGGAATAATTACGACCACAAGTCATGGTGTGAGAAAGAGTCCTAAAGGGGGGAATGCCCTGGCCTTTGAATTTATTCACAGAACAGTTGCCTAGATGGCAAGGAGAGTACTAAAGTATTCGCAAGAGTCATATATTGTAAAACTAATAAGTGCATCAAACAACATTCGAGGACAAATTTTCCAAAAGGAGGAATGATGTTACACCCCATATTTTCGTACGTAAAAGTACTCTATAGGTAAATTGATATAAGCTCGGAAATGAGATCCGCATTTTCGTACGTTGAAGTTTCGTCGTAAGTTAATCGACGTAAGCTCGGGAATGAGATTATTTTGAAGTTATAAGAATTTATGCTATTTCAAAACAAGTGATAAGTAAATTCATGAAGGTGAGAGGGTAAGTGAATCGAAGAAACTGAATTTCATCAAAGTTTGACATTTTGGGACATAATACAGTCTAAGCTATAATACCCGGTATTTATGGACTAGTGCCATAAAAGGTACCACATGGCCATGATAGTAAGGTGTATAAAGTATGATAAAAGTGAGTAGTATTTTAAGTATTTGAGATAATTCTTAATTGTGTGGATAAGTGGGTTAATTAATGATTTTGGTGGAAAGATTAACTAAGAAATTGAGATTTTGGATAAGGAGAAAAGGGTCCCAACATGGCAGCCCACAACTCCAAGTTTATGACTCTTAAGTCACCTTTCAATGTGGCACAAATTTGTGAATCTTAGTAACACCAAGTCTTCAAAGTGGGGCCCACAAAAACCAACAAATTTAAGAGATTTCTTATCTCATTAAGGTGATGCTAAGGTCTCTAAGCTTATGGATGGAGTTCAATTTGTTTGGTGATGAGCTTACAGATGCAGTTCAAGAAATTTGTTTGAAACTTCATGATACAATAAAGTGTGAGATTTGCGATTCTAAGAGAGCACGGTACAATTTTTCTCAAGAATATCATATGGATATTTCCCTACTTTGATTCGCCGTTACGTGATTTGTCGCAATTGCCTTATGTTAGAAGGATTGTTAAGAGAATCACTTAGGTATGTTAAGGCTATACCTTCTTTCTTTTGGCATGATCTATATGACACAAAAGAAACGAGCAAATGCACAATTTCCATACATGACTTTATTCATAGAAATACTAGAGATGCTTATGTTCTTGGTTCCCCCAGGTGTCATATTATTCTATCATATGTTCATGGGTCTCAGAAAAATATGTAAGTTGATAAAGTTTATTTCAGGATATTAATCAGAGGCATAATGGTCTTATGATGTTCCGAGAGATTTTATTGACGTACTTCACATGCATTGCATTCATTTACACATGTACATTCATCCATGACCAGATGGCGTTATATACGCGTATATATGTAAATTATATGTATATACGCACCACCACCTGATCAGCTAGTATACGTTGATGATTTACCCACAGTGGCCGAGATGACATGATGGGATGCCCTCAGAGGCTTGATGATGTTATGAACGCATATACCCATGCATGGTATGACGTTTATATGCATATGCATGACATTATAATATTAAATGATTCATAGAGCTATTCAGATATACATGTTGAGTCTTTTACTCCATGTTTCTCTCATGTCTATTATTTATGGATTTTCATTCCTTACATACTCGGTACATTATTTATACTGATGTCCTTTTTGCTTGGGGATGAGGCGTTTCATGCCCGCATGTTCCGATAGACAGGTTAAGAGTCCTCCAAGTAGGCTATTAGCTCAGCGGAAGGTGTTGGTGCATTTCATTTGCTCCGGAGTTGCTTATTTGGTCAGTATATTTAGGCCATGTATTGATTGGTATGGCGGGGCCCAGTCCCGACCTTTGTGATACTTATGTACTCTTAGAGTTTTGTAGACAGATGTCATGTATACGGATACTTGTATGGCCTTGTGAACTTATGTTTTGAGTTTACAAATGATCATGTTGGCCTTATAGTCCCGTATGTCACGTATGTAAGTTTTTATATCAGGCTGGGTCGTTCTATGTCGTGTATTTCCCCATGTTTTGTTCTACTTATCTCACGACAACCTCTTTGGCTCATTTACCTATGATAATATGATACGAAAGAAATGTTACGTAGGTACTCAGTTGAGTAAGGTACCGGGTGCCCGTTGCGGCCCATCGGTTTGGGTCGTGTCATCGATATTCCACAAGGGCCCGTGTTCAAATTCACTAAGGTATTTACAAGGGAAAAACGGACCCAAGATTATGTTCCAGAAGGCACGGTATCACTCAACGATGAGGAAGCATAAGGAATTCCTCAACCCCACAACGACGCTATGGTAATTTCTATCTTTATGAATAAAGTTCAAGTTAAGCGTGTTTTAGTGGATCAAGGTAGCTCGGCAAATATCATCTGATCGAGGGTTGTGGAGTAGTTCGGCCTACAAGACCAAATTGTGTCTGCAGCTCGGGTCTTGAACCATTTGAACATGGCCAACGAAACGACTAAATGAGAGATCATCTTACCGGTGAACGTAGCTGGAACTATTCAAGAAACCAAGTTCCATGTAATCGAGGGAGACATGAGGTACAACGCCCTACTCGGGAGGCCCTGGATTCACAATATGAGGGCAGCCCCTTCAAGTCTCCACCAAATGATGAAATTCCCGACACCAGACGGGGTGAAAACAGTATACGGGGAGCAACATGCTGCAAAGGAAATGTTCGCGGTAAAATATGTAATACCAATATTGGCACTTTAATCGTAAAGGGATCGGAGGTCAAAGGAAAAGAAGAGGCCAAATAGCAACTATAACCACCAGCCTCGACTGAATCAGAGAAGGAGGGAATGAAAGAAGAAGATGACGATTATTGGATCCCTCAATCCTTCATTATTCCCGAAGATTCCGACGCCACAAAATCAACAGTCGAAGAGATGGAATAAGTTATATTGATCGAGTACCTGCCCGAACGAAAGGTATACCTAGGTACGGGGTTAACCCTCGAACTCAGGAAGAAATTCATTAACTTTATTATTGATAACATGGATTGTTTTTCCTGGTCCTACTTAGACATGACAGAGATCCTGCCAGAAATAACAACACATCGATTGAGTATGGACCCGAAGTTCATGCCAGTGAAACAAAAGAGAAGGCCCTAATCCGAGGTAAAAAACGCATTCATCAAGGACGAGGTAACTATACTTCTCAAAATAGGATCCATTCGGGATGTAAAATATCCCAAATGGTTAGAAAATGTAGTCGTAGTCCCTAAAAAAGGGAACAAACTTAGGATGTGTGTAGATTATAAAGATTTAAACAAGGCATGCCCCAAAGACTCTTTTCCTCTACCTAACATCGATCACATGATCGATGCCACGGCCGACCACGAGACCCTTAGTTTTCTCTACGCCTAGTTCGGGTACAATCAAATTCAAATGAACCCGGAGAATCAGGAAAAGACTTTATTCATCACCAAGTATGGCACATATTGCTATAACGTAATGCCTTTTGGGCTAAAAAGTGCGGGTGCTACCTATCAACTCCTAGTAAATAAAATGTTCGAAGAATAAATAAGTAAGTCAATAGAAGTATATATTGATGATATTCTAGTTAAGTCCCTGCGCACAGAGGACCGTTTGACACATTTGCTGGAAACGTTCAAGATAATGAGAAAATACAACATGAAGCTCACCCCCGAGAAAGGTGCTTTCGGGGTCGGTTCGGGAAAGTTCCTCGGCTTTATAATGTCAAATCGGGGGATCAAGATCAACCCCGATAAAATTAAGGCTATTGAACTCATCACTGTCGTGGACAACGTTAAAGTCGTACAAAGGCTGACAGGGCGAATAGTTTCCTTAGGTCGATTAATCTCGAGATCGTCAGATCGAATCCTTAGGTTCTTCTCACTACTCAAAATAAGAACAATTCCGCCTGGACCTCGGAATGCCAGCATGCGTTAGAAGAATTAAAACGGTACCTATCGAGCCCTCCATTGCTTCATACTCCAAAAGCAGATGAAAAGCTCTACTTATAGTTAGCATTCTCGAAAATTTCGGTAAGTGGTGTCTTAGTTAGAGAAGAGCAAGGTAAGAAATTTCCTGTTTATTATGTAAGTCGAACTCTAGGAGAAGCAGAAACTCGATATCCACACTTAGAGAAATTAGCATTTGCTCTAATAAGCGCCTCTAGGAAGCAAAATCGTATTTTCAATGTCACCCAATATCTGTGATAACCACTTAGCCGCTTCGTAATGTTTTACATAAGCCCGAACTGTCGGGCCGATTGGCCAAATGGGTCGTCGAACTCAGTGGGTATGATATCAAATATCAACCCCGAACGACCATCAAGTCCAAATTTTAGCAGACTCCATGGCCGACTTCACGCCAGCCCTCGTACCCGAGGTTGAAAAGGAACTTTTGTTAAAATCAGGTACCTCATCGGGCGTATGGAGCTTAGAATGTGAAAAGTTTCGAGCTAGGCATCATTTTGAAGCCGCCCACGGGCAATGCAATTAGGCAATCTATCAAAACTTCTAAGTTGACTAACAATGAGACCGAGTACGAGGCCATGATTGCAAGTCTCGAACTAGCTAAAGGCCTAGGATCAGAAGTCATCGAGGCCAAATGCGACTCCCTACTGGTAGTAAACCAAGTCAACAAAACCTTCGAGGTTCGAGGGGATCGAATGGAAAGGTATTTAGATAAATTGCAGGTAACATTACATCATTTTAAAGAATGAACTTTGCAGCATGTAACTAGAGAGAAAAACAACGAAGGCGATACCCTTGCAAATCTGGGATCATCAGTCGAGGACGACGAAATCAGCTCGGGGACTATCGTCCATCTCTCGAAGTCAGAAATTGAAGAACGCCACGCCGAGATAAAATGCACAAGACTAACCTGGGATTGGAGGAATAAATATATTGAGTATTTTAAAAATAGAAAGCTCCCATCGGACCCTAAGGAATCAAGGGCTCTACGAACAAAAGTCGCTCGATTCACATTGGCTGAAGATGGAACATTACACAGGAGGATGTTCGACGGACCGTTAGCAGTATTCTTTGGACCAGGGGATACCGATTATGTCCTACGAGAAGTTCACGAGGGTAATTGTGGGAACCACTCCGGTGCCGAATCACTAGTCCACAAAATCATCAGAGCAGGATACTATTGGTCCAATATGGAGAAAGAAACTAAAAAATTCGTTTGAAAATGTGATAAATGTCAAAGGTATGCACCAATGATCCACCAGCCCGGAGAGAAACTTTATTCGGTCCTATCCCCATGGCCATTTATGAAATGGAGATGGATGTCGTCGGCCCTCTGCCATCGGGCCCAGGTAAAGCTAAATTTATTTTATTTATGACTGACTATTTATCTAAATGGGTTGAAGCACATGCCTTTGAAAAAGTCAGAGAAAAAAAGTTATAAACTTCATCTGGGATCACATCATATGTCGATTCGGGATATTTGTCGAGATTGTATGCGAAAATGGAAAGAAATTTATCGGCAGCAAGATAACAAAGTTTCTCGAAGATCACAAAATAAAAAGGATCTTATCGACACCATATCATCCTAGCGGAAACGGATAGGACGAATCGATAAATAAGATCATTATTCAGAATCTGAAGAAAAGATTGAACGACGCCAAGGGAAAATGGAGAGAAATTCTACCCGAAGTCCTTTGGGCATATCGAACAACGTCAAAATCTAGTATGAGGGCAACGTCGTTCTCCTTAGTATACGGCACCGAAGCCTTGATCTCGGTCGAAGTTGGGGAACCCAGTGCCTGATTTCGATACACAACGGAAGAATCAAATCACGGGGCTATGAATACTAGCCTCGAATTACTAGATGAAAAATAGGAAGTTGCCCTCGTTCTAATGTCCACGCAAAAATAATGCATCGAAAGGTACTATAATCGGAGGAACAACCTTCGCCATTTCAGAATTGGGGACGTGGTTTTGAGAAAAGTCAACCTCAACACTCGAGATCCTAACGAAGGAAAACTCGGCCCAAATTGGGAGGGACCATATCAAGTCCTCGATATCGTTGAAAAGGGATCTTACAAGCTTGGAACGATAAACGACGAGCAATTACCAAACAATTGGAACATCTCACTACTCAAAGGATGTTATTGTCAAGGTGACCTTCTCTTTTTTCATTTACATTTTACACTAATTTATTTTCAGGTGTTCGAGTGAGGGTATCGAAGTTCTCATCAAGCAAGAAGATATTAGTACCTTAGAGTGCGTGTTGCACTCTTTTTCCCTTCGACCGATTTTTGTCCCAAATGAGTTTTTCCGGTAAGGTTTTTAACGAGGAAACCATTGTTTGTGCTGATTTAGAGTATCTGAGATTTCTTTACTATCAACCTCGAATACTGGGGGGCATCACCCTCGAATGTTATATTTTCAAGATAGGGTCTCGATAGAAAAACTATGTAATGGGCTAAACGGTCGAACGATCCGCATCCGTATAGATTACTCGAGCCCTAATGGCAAAACATGTACGCATGTATCAACTATTAAAATAAGTACTTTTCCTTACTAGATATCCTGTGCCTTAATGAAAATTTCTACTCTACAAGTTCCACACGTATGATTTTTCGTGAAAACGGGATCAAGGACCAAGTACAACTACACCTCGAATGATCAACCCCATACTCGGGGAATGCCGTCAAAATCACATGTTTGAACTATCAAACTTCAAAACTATAAGATCCCAAAGAGGAAACCCTCGATTTTATAGGCCAAGGACACCATACTCGGGGACTAACACTTTGAACAAGTTCGAAGTGTTATTGGGAAAATAAGCTCGGGAGGCATACACCAAAAGCTAAAGCCTAACTAACATGGCTTGGAGACGTCTAATTTTACAATAAAAACAGGCCTTCGAGTTCTTTTGAAAATCGGTTAAAAAAGGCTACCTTTGGCAAAATAATCAAAGGGCTTCGATAATATCAGCCCTCAAAAAACCTTAAGAGGTATTGAATTGTTTAAATACAAATTTGTGCTAAGGCATAAAAAGCAAAGGGGTTTCTATCAATACTAAAACTTTTAAAAAAGAAAGAAACCCAAAGGGTAAGAAAAAATCCATGCTAAGGCATAACGAAATTCTTATAAAATCTAAGCCGAAAAGGGAAAAAAAATCCATCCTTCTGAGGCCATATTTGCCTGACTCAAAGAGCCTAAGAGTCATTACATTTTTGAGTTCGAGAATCCATTCTCACTCAATTTTAAACCTAAGGGTTTTACTACTTCGAGTTCGAGTAAAAAACTCACTCGACTATAGTTCGAGAATCCGTTCTCACCTAATTCAAACCTAAGGGTTCCAGTACTTAGATTTCGAGTAAAACTCACTCGATTACAAAAGCAGTATTAGTGTTGATTCGACCAAGTTGCCCAAAAATCGAAGCCTTAAACATCTTATTCAAGGCATAAAGCATGCTAATTTTACGAGGCACAAAGCATGTTTGAAATTATCAAAAGGCAAAAATTGAGATGAAATTAAAAAAGGAAATATTTTTATATATACTTGGACAAAGATATTTACAAAGAACCAACAAGGGTCCTACACAGAAAGAAAAGAAAAAAGTACAAGAGCCCTAGCTATGCCCGGGGGTGACTCCTTCCTCGGGGGCATCTTCCTCCTCGGGCCCCTCATCATTATCGGACTCGCTCTTGCTACCTTCGTCGTCATCGGAAGAGGCCAATATCCTGACAGCAGCTTCGAGCATCTTTGCCTGAGGTATCTCCTCAGAAAGGTCGAAGCCTCGGGCATGAATTTACTCGAGGGTCTCCCTCCGAGATTGGAACTTTACTAGCTCATCAGTCCAATGTGCTCGATCGGTAGACTCCCTCAGTTGCGCTTGGGAAGCCTCGGCATCAGCCATATACATGGCTACTGACTTGTCAACCTAGGTTTTCGGTTTTTTGGCCTCAGTTTGGGCCTTAGCAAGTTCGACCTCGAGTTCCTCAATTTTCTTGGCTTGAACCGAAAACTTCTCCCTAGCACTCTGAAGTTGGACTTCGGCCGATGACAACTGAGCCAAGGCGGTATCTATCTCGGCAGTGAAGCGGTCCATGCCTTCTTTCCACTTGTGACAGTCGACTTTAGCTTGATTAATCTCCTTCCCGAATAGCTCGATCTTCTCAATTTTTTGCTGCAACTATGACATCGAAACGTTATCTCCCACCCTTGGATCGAGTCCATATTATTTCAAGAGAATTGTTACCGGCTCGTTCAGCTCGGCTTCCTCCTTGCGAGCTTTAGCCAGGTCAGCTCGGAGGTCCCTGATCTCCTCATCTTTCTGCCCACAGAGAAGCTTGAGAGTATTACTCTCCTCTGAAAGTCTTTGGAGATCGGCCTCACATTATCTTAAGTCGGCCCGAGATTTAGAGAAAGCCTATATGAAAAAAGATAGAAGTAAGACAGAAAGAAGGAAAGGTGAAGGAAAATTACATCAACAAAATTAATACTTGCTCGGCTCAGAAGGCATTGGGCCTCTTCGAAGAGGCTGGATGCGTCATTGAGATCAGAGGCATCATCAACCCCGGTAAAGCAATCCCGAAAGGGATCCTGCACACTGGGGACTCCGCCTATTTCAGGATTCCTCATGGCTCGAGCATCCCTTATGGCCTCCTCAGAAAAGGCCAGTATAGAGGGTGAGTGACCTGCTATCACTTCCCCAAGCAAGTCGCCCGAAGCGCTCTGTTCAGCTCTGGGGGTCTCGGAACCAGCCCCTCTGGTATGTTTGTTGTTGGACGATGGATAACCTCGACCTCAGGCGATTCGGGGACTTTGCCCGAATCTTTCTTCGAAACCTCCTCATCACGAGGCAGGGTCTCTAAACCACCACCGGTTTAGAAGACTTGGCGATCTCGACAGCCTTCCTCACCCGGGCCACCAGCGCCGAGTCACCGCCTTTATTATCTTCTTCTTCTTCTTCTTCTTCCCTCAGCCCTTGGACTGACTCCATAGACAGAGGAATGACTTCCCCCTTTGGTTTCAGAGATGCTGCCTTTTTGGGTTTAGGATCCTTGGATGTCAAGAGCCTCTTCCTTTTATTATCTTTCCCCATTTTCGGGACCGGGGCCATAGCTTCTTCCTCGCTGCTCGGAGGCCTCAAGACTGCATCTTTGTTCAGGCCTGAACAAGAAAGGACTAAGTGGGTAAAATAAATGTAACCAATGCCTCAGAAACAAGAAGAGGAAAACTTACCATGGTTCGTTGCTTCCCATCGGCCTTTTTCCAAGTCGCGCCAACATCGCTCGACATAGGAAGAAGTCGAGGAAAGCTTTTGAACCCAGCCCTCGAGGTCAGGGACTGCTCGAGGCATCCAAGAAATTGCTGCACGACAAAGGAAGATGTTAAATAAAGCATAAATTGAAATCATGGTAATTAACAAGTAGATTGCTACTTACGCTTCGGGTTCCATTTCTTGGGAAATGGCATTTTCTTCTTCGGGATAAGGTCATAAGTCCTTACCCGAACTAACCGACCCATCCACCCTCGGTCCTGTCCTCGTCGATACTCGAGAACAACGCCTTGGTCGCTCGACGTTGCAGTTTGATCAACCCTCAAAATATTCGAGGGCTGTATAGCCTGATGAGGTGGTCAAGGGTAAACGACAGCCCCTCGGCTTTGTTAGTGAAGAACTGGAGCATGATCTCAAAGAGCCAAAAAGAAGGGTGTATTATTCCTAGAGTCACCTGATATTGACGGCAGAAGTCAATGATGACCGGATCGAGGGGGCCTTAAATATCCTTTCATGTGGGTATTAATGCTTTCATCAGGAGAAGGATCTCTACAACTTCGTCCCCCTAGTTGCAATCCCTTTTTATATTCTCGAGGTAACCCACAGTTATCGATCAGATATACCTCAATACGTGATCGCATCGTCCAGGGACCGATGAAGGGTTCTCGGTTTTAAGTCAGATTTAAGAATGCACGGGCCGAGAATGCATTCCTCAGGAAGCAGTTCCGCGCGCGTTCTACCGTCGGCCGGCCGTGAAGAAGAAGAGGAAGCTTTTTCCTTTTGTGTAACAATTTTGGATGTTTTCGCCATTATATGAGTTGAAGAAAGAGGAAAGTAGCAAGTTATGGTGGTTCGAAACTAGCGGAGATGACCTAAGGAGTAGTGAAAGAGAAGAAATTGAGAGAGTTAAAAGCTTAAAAGAACTGATGAAGATGAAAGTAAAATTTGGTTCAGCAAAAAGAAGCCATATTTATAGATTTACGGTGACGGTTCGACGACACTAGTGGCCGACCGCCCACTGACATGCATTAATGGTTTGTGGAACTGTACCGACGGGACGTTTCAGTCACTTCTATAGCTTATGTCACGAGGAGGACATCACTGTTCATTGAGGTCATAGAAAAATCTATGCTCAATTCGTTCTTATCATTATATTCCAAGAAACGAGGGAACTATTTGTATACGTTAGAAATCGGGGCTACCTGATTTCACTATTTGATCGAGACTGGGACGTTGCATCGAAAAGCTAAGACATTGAGTGCGAAATTGAAGCCTTTTTCTAGATTGAGGACGGTATCAATCGAAGACATGAGAGATAGACTTCGAGTAATATCGGGATAACTTAGTAACAGAAAGAGCGAGATATTCGTGATTGGTCGAGGATCGTGGCGTGAATCTCGGAACGGACCAAACCCATAGCGGTTAATCAGTTGTTTATACTATTCCCTTCTGTAATTAGAAGTATACCATAATTAGGATTCCTCTACTATATAAAGGGGAATTCCAGTCATTTGTAATCATCTTTGTTCACTGAGAAAAGGCAATACAATCATTTCTTTCTTGCTTATCGTTCTGCTTATTGTTCATCAGAATTATTTTACCTTAATCATTCTCGTACTACTATCATCTTGAGAATATATCATTATCGAGGCTTAACTTGCATACTGATTTGATTTATTTTACAGTTTAATTCAATCATTTACTTTCTCATTTATCAATTGATATTGTGTGAACCACAAATTCTTAAAATCACAATATAAATTTAATTGTTATCTAAATTTTAGGATAAACACCTATTTTATACCTATTTTAGTTATGTGACTTTATTGTTAACCGATAAAAAAGATAAACTAGTTAGAGATCTTATAAAACATTTTAATTTGTATGCCATCATAAACTCCTGATGGAGATTTAGATCTAACAATGTTCTTGTTAATACTATCTTCAATCAACCACTTCCATCAAATTAACAAATCAAAGACAAGTACTTTGTCAAACAAGTTGAAACCTTTTTTTTATTACAATAGCCTCATAGGAAAGTGAATATACCCAAATCTCGATAAGTTCCTTCTTATCCGGTACAATATACTATTTTGGACCATCTCACCTTAATTTGACTAGCTACACATGTTCACATGACGAGATGCTCCACTAGCTTCTAAGAAAATGTGAGTCATAGTGTTCCAACATTGCTACAATGTAAGGGGTCGTTTGGTAGGGTATATTAATTAGGAAAAATATTAAATGTATTAGTTTCTGGTATTATTAATTTTTTGTTTGATGTAGTATATTTTAATCTTTGTATAATTAATACTTATATTAATTATATACCATATTCAGTATTATTCTTATACATATCAAATCATGAGATTGGTAATATTATGATTTCTAATATATGAATAAGAACTGTCCTTTCAAAATCTTTAATACACCAAACTAAACAGTTTAATAAAAAATAATCTCATCATAACTAATTTATCTATTATTACTCCAGCATTACCATACATCATATTCAATGTTATTCTTTTACGGCCTACCAAATAACTCGTAAAGAAACATTCAAACTTGACTGTAATTATTTAACATCAAAAAGAAGGAAAAAGAAAGAAAGCCATCAGAGTTGGTGAAGTGTGTGAAATAAGCACACAAGTCATCTTTCGAGACACCTAAAATATGGCTTTGATGAAAATAAGACTAATTCAAAATCCTGTAGAATAAGAAGGCAAGAGTAAAGAAGACAGTATCACAAAGTAAGCCAAGAATTTGAGGAATTAAGAAGTGAAAGATGGAAGAAATAAAATTGTTAGGTTGTTGGGCAAGTCCTTTTAGTGTAAGAATTGAGATTGCTCTGAAACTCAAGGGTATTCAATATGAGTATATTGAAGAAGATCTGTTAAACAAGAGCCCTACACTTCTCAAGTACAATCCTGTACATAAAAAGATTCCACTGATTTTGCACAATGAGAAGCCAATTGCTGAGTCTCTTGTAATTCTTGAATATATTGATGAAACTTGGAAAGATGAAACCCCCCTCCTACCAAAAGGTCTCAATCAAAGAGCAATGGCACGTTTCTGGGCTAACTTTATCGATGAAAAGGTACGTTTTCAAATGTTTTTGGTATGATATAAGTCATTTTCCTTAAAAATTCTTTTCTGAAAAAATTATTAAGTATCAAAGATTGATAATAATGTCTATGTATTTATTAAAAGGCGTAATGCTTCCTCACCCCTTAAATTTGTAGGGCTTTTAAAAGTCGATACGTAAACTTTATATATTTTTATTTGAACACTCGAACTCATGATTCCTTTAACTAATAATTCCTTTAACTAATAAACACATATGACTATTAACCTACACGTGTGTATTACACATACACAAACGTGTCCGTGCACTCAGCAAATAATCAATGAATTTGTTACACATATGATAATGAGTAGGCATTTTGTACCATTAATTAGTCAAACTTCACTAAAAATATTTTTGAGGTTATTTTAGAAGCTTAAACAAAGAGGCTAAAAGAAGTTCCATTAATTAATAACATATCAAGTAAGCAACAAAATGATGAAGAATCTCCACTCAGTCATTAATGTTGTCGCTTTATCACTTGTACTCATCTACACGGAATCATCTCCGACTATCTGCATTATCGGCATCGGAATCGGCGGCTCCTCCGTGGCGCACTTCCTGCTGAGCAATTCAAACTTCGTTATCGGCACAATCAGAATCTTCGAGCGGCACGATGTTGTTGGAAGGCGCATGGCAACGATGACTATTTCCGACGACACATTCGTGGCCGGTGCCTCCATTCTTCACCCCAAGAACTACCACGCTTTGTATTACCACATGATTAGGATCAATTGATGTCACATGGGCATGACCAACGGTCAAATATTTTTATTAGTTAAAGGAATCATGAGTTCGTGTGTTCAAATGAGAAAATTTAAAGTTTATGTATCGACTTTTAAAAGCCCTACAAGCTTAAGTGGTCAGGAAGCTACTGTACATTATTAAAATGGTGAATAGAAGTTAAAGACATAATTGTGAAGGGAATCCTATGACTATTAAGGAAGTCATTTTCTTAGTGGAAGATGTTTTCCCAGAAAATATTTTTTGACTGCGAAACATAAATAACTTATTTCTGAAAAACATTTTCCATAAAAATATTTTTGCTCATGCCAAACACAGGTGATCTTGAAATTTTTTATTTCAAAATCAACATTTTCATGTAATAACAAGTTTTATTGTCCGAACTCAGTGTTTGCCAGAGATGATGAAACTTTGTTATGAAAGCAACAATGAAATAAGGGAGAAAGCCAGGAGAGAACTTCATGAACTCCTTAAACGTCTTGAGAATGAAATTATCAAAGATAAGAACTTTTTTGGAGTAAACAAAGTTGGATTTATTGAGATTGTTTCTATTCTGATAACTTATTGGCTTGGAGTCATTCAAGAAGCATTGAAAGTGGACATATTGACGAAAGAAGAATTTCCAAATATATGTGCCTGGGCTGAAAATGTGATAAGCATTAGCTTTATCATGGAAAATCTGCCGCCTAGAGAAAAATTACTTGCGTTTTACAAAACGTACGTCAAACCACTAAATGTTGCCATTTAAAGAATGTTCTCCGTTAATAAATCGAGATAATATGACTATGTAATGAAATCCTCGAGATGATGTATGTGTTGGTTTTTCCCGTTGAATTGTTTTGTATCTTTGCAATGCTGAAATAATTTTTTTCCTTCTGCTTCTCTGTTGGGTTTTACTTTACCAATTAATGTTATTTCTGCTCTAATTTTCAACTAAAAGAGCTTGTTCTATCTTGAAGTATAGATGTAAAGCAAAGATAGTACTTGTTACCGTTTGTAGCGCTCGTCAAAGAAAAAATTACAATGTTTAAACTCTATAGTAGTTTTACAACCACACTTGGTTAATGACTTCTTCAAAATGTCTATTTATGCAACATTAGAAACCAGAGTCATCATTCAAGCTTGAACATTCAGTGCCATGAGATAAATATGTATGGCATATTACAGGAAGAGTATGTAGCAAGAAATTTCTCGAGTAGATAGATGTCATATTAAAATTACTGAAAATATTGGGTTATTAACCCATAATTCAAATAAGGTGATGGATTCCGTGGTTAAAGCCGAAATCTTGAACTCATAAAATTAAAATTATATATCCACCTCTGCTCATGAGTGCAAAACCAACTGATGGAATAAGTGATAGTTTTGGTTCATGTTTAATCGCAGAGTTGATACTGGATTGAAAATCAAGTGCTTTGAAGATATGACTAAATTGGCGTCGTCACAATGATCTGCCGTAGGCAGATGCGTGTGCTTGTTCAAGATGGAAAAACCAATTGCAGAATGTCTAGTAATTTTTGTATGTCTAGATGAAAATGCAGCCACGTGTCACGTCCTTAGTCGTTAACTAAGTATACATGCGCTATTTGACAACTCGCTCACAATTTTTCATAACGTGCTCACGTTTTTGCTATGCCAAGTCAGCCTTACTACACTCAAGATTACTAATAGAATGGTAGAAAGAATACAAGAGTTGTTAAAAGAAGCTTTATATTAGAGAGAACTTGAATTGTGTGCTTGGTGAATTACAAATGAATGACCTCCCTTATATACTAGTCTCCTAGGAACTAGTATGTAAATATTAATTGAGTACAATCGTTAATAAAAATTATAAAATACTCTTTCCCATCATGAGATGGTGTTGACTTCGTATCACAAATTTCAGTATGAATTAAGTCTAAAGGATTTGAATTCCTTTCAACAGACTTACAAGGTGTTAAGGCTCCAGAGGACAATCAGGGGCTTTGTAATCAGCTTTTCCACAATTATATTACCCTTGAATTTTTTCTTGTTCTGCTCCTTAGTCTGCCCAGAAGACCTCTTCCTTTTTCTTATTTTTTGGAGCAGCCTCTTCAACGATATTCGCTCTCATAATCGTTGAATTTCCACGCGACTTCTATTTCGTTGTTTTGTTATCTTCTTCAATCTTGAGACGAATCACAAGATCTTCAAACTTTATTTTCTTGCGCTTGTGCTTTAGATAATTTTTGAAATCTCTTCACGAAGGAGGCAACTTTTTAATCATTGCAGCCACTTTAAATGCTTCATTCACTACCATACCTTCAACAATAAGGTTATGAAAACTAAGTTGACGCTCTTGAACTTGGGTTCCAACAGTTTTGTTGTCTATCAATTTATAGTCTAGAAACTTGGCAACCACAAATTTTTCAGACGCATCTTTAGTCTTATACTTCGTCTCAAGTGCATCTCGCAATTATTTTAAAGTATTCATAGCACTGTAGACATTGTGCAAATCATCCTCCAAAGAACTTAGGATGTAGCATTTGCAAAGAAAATCTGCATATCTCCACGCCTCAACAATTATAAAATTTTCATTATTTGGCATTTCGGTGGCAGGCACTGGAGGGTCTTCATTGGTGAATTTCTGCATACCAAGTGTGGTGAGCCAAATGAACACCCTTTGTTGCCATCCTTTGAAGTTGACTCCAGAAATTTCTCTGGGTTTTCGGCCGGTGGCACATCAGTTCAACTTGACGAGGATATTGTCGTTGCTGCAACAGTTACAGAAAGAGTTCCAGTTTCAATTACCATTTTTCACTGATAATAGTTGGCAAACAACAACACAATAGTTTAGTTAATGACAGAAATATAAAACAGTAAATATTACTGTAATTAATAATAAACAGTACCTTCTAATAAACAAAACAAAAAATGTTATATATTGTTTCACAAGAAAATAATGTAGTTTTTATGTTCTTCCAATTGTTTCTGACTTATGAACTATAATACTCTGATAAAGTTTTTATATCTTCAAATCAGAAATAGAAAAAATCACAAGGAGTAAAAGATCACAAAGGTTTTAATCTCCAGAATCAGAATACAGATTAACGTATAAAAATAATTTCCTTAAGATTGTTAATGATATGTATTATCTATTATATTATTTCTTGTAAGCAAAACAGAAACATAGAAAAACAGAAGTAAAGCAGAAACTGGAAATAATCAGAAAACATAATCTTAAAATATATTTGGAATGAAATCAAGCACATTGAATACACAATGTGTCTTTAAGAAAATTATTTTCCTCAAGTACCCGAAGTGTTGGAATATTATCCTCCCAGGATATAACGATTTGACTCACCAGAGTATCCGTACGTAAAACGTTGGTGAACTGCGACCCACTCAATAGTTGTAAATCACACTGGATTTTATTTGTGCAGAAGAAGAAGAAGAAGAAGAAGAAGAAGAAGAAGAAGAAGAAGAAGAAGAAGAAGAAGAAGAAGAAGAAGAAGAAGAAGAAGAAGAAGAAGAAGAAGAAGAAGAAGAAGAAGAAGAAGAAGAAGAAGAAGAAGAAGAAGAAGAAGAAGAAGAAGAAGAAGAAGAAGAAGAAGAAGAAGAAGAAGAAGAAGAAGAAGAAGAAGAAGAAGAAGAAGAAGAAGAAGAAGAAGAAGAAGAAGAAGAAGAAGAAGAAGAAGAAGAAGAAGAAGAAGAAGAAGAAGAAGAAGAAGAAGAAGAAGAAGAAGAAGAAGAAGAAGAAGAAGAAGAAGAAGAAGAAGAAGAAGAAGAAGAAGTTTAGAGTTCAGAAATTTTCATAAGAAAAAATTCTGGATCAAAGCGAATTTATAGCCATTTTCTGACAGTGTTTTTGAAAAGTTACAACCTTTTAGAAACAACCATGGCTGTTAGAACAGGTGAAAATATTTAAAATTATTCGCGGCATGCGAATCCTGGGTTATTTCGGGTTGAATTTTGATAATTAATTAAAAAATTAAAGAAATATTTGTCCAAAAATTAATCAATCAATCTTTGACCGAAGCCTAGCCTAGCCTAGCGAGCGAGTAAGCGACGACGACGGCGCGAGGCTTACCTTCTTTCCAACCCTTTTAACACCAAGGGAAGTGACTTTCTTAATATAAGAACATTCCCTTTTCCTTCCACTACTAATTAGGGACAATTTCTCTTTTCCAAAGCATAAGGGAACAACTCACTTTTTCCTCACATTTCTTCCCTCCATTTCCTATTTATTAACCTCCAATCCCAACACAAAGAACACTTTGAGAGTGAGCAAAGAAGTTACCACATCTCAATGACTCTTACAAGATTTTTACCACTAGGAGGACCCACTCAAGTAACTACTCGTGAGCAAGTGATGTCAGTTGAGCACTGCCAATAAAGGTGGATTCAAGATTTAAATTTTACGTGTTCGAAATCGATATTCTACGATAAATTATTTGATTTACTGGGGCCGAAATTGGTTTTGCATACTTATTTAATGAGTTTTTAACACATACTTGATTCAAGCCAAAACTACTCAAATGAACCATAACTAACGCCCTACATCAGCTCATGATGGTAAGCGAAATACAGTGTGCACTAGCCCATCTCAGCTAGATCGTACCTAAGTTTTAGGGGTATAATAATTTTTTAGCCAGTGCCGTAATTATTTACATTTGGTAGCATAAGGGTGGCCATATAATGTCATTTTCACTTTTATACACAATTTGGAGAATATTCAGATAGTGATTTTGAGCCTGTCCACGATTAAATTCTCTTATATAAACAACACTACCTTGCACAACAATGGACATTACCCAATCAACACGCAACAATCATTCCAATATCCAATTCAGTTCTATTTTCAATCATTCCTTAATACTTTCGACATTTCCAAATTTCCTTTACGTTTTTCTTATTGTTTTCCTAGTTTTACTTTAGCCAATACTAGTCAAGATCTGTTATGAAAATAATTATATTGTAGATGTCCATTTATTACCCCGTTATAGATAATTTTTATGAAGAAGATTATCCGTTTGGTACTCTATTGAAGTTTCTACAAGCAGCTGATGCAGGCAGGTTGCAAGCAACTCAATGAAATTATTTGCAGCAGCTTCTTATTAAATAGGCAGGTTGCAAGCATTTGAGTTGACTTATGAATTTTTGTCTAAAACTTCATTTGAGTTGACTTGGTCAATATTTTTAGTAAACGGACCCCAATTCGTATGTTGACGATCCCGGTGGGTCCGTACTATGATTTGATGTAACGCCCCAAAACCGAGGGACGAGACCGGTGCCTAACCGGATGATCCCGGTCAAGCGGACCTGGATTGCCTTTCCTGCCCAATGCGTTACCCTGTGTTTATGACATACAATATTCCATATGAAATAGCAAATTAAATCAAAGCATGGACTTACAACTTAAGTTCATTTCTCCTTTTAATATTTTAGCATTTGATAATCCCAAAAGATACAAGCTACATGTAACATTTCTGATTCAGTCCACGATTACGAGCAAATACAACTACTGCCCAAAAAATATATATACAACCACATAGTGTCTACGGAGCCTCTAATAATACTAGGAGTTTACATAGATTCGCCGGCGACAAGGCCCCAACTATACCTTTAAAGACACAACATATACAAAAGAAGATGATATAGACTACGCACGGCCCCGAGAGGAAATGGGCTCACCAGAACTGCTAAAAGGATAAAGAGGAAGCACCACTATCGGCTGTCGGAACTACCTGCTATAGAACCACCTACATCCATGTAAAAGATGTAGCGCTCCCGGATAAAGGGATGTTAGTACTATTGAATAGTACTAGTATGTATGAACAAACTTCAATCTAAGTAGAATCAAACAGTACACAAATAGAGGACAGTCAGGGAAACCAAACAAATACCACACGAAATACGGAAAATCACAAATGAAGGTTTCACAGTTACCCATTTCAATTTTTCATTTGTTGCGGCGCGCAACCCAATCCCACCGTACAATCACAGCTCACCATTATTGCCTCTCCACCCTTATTACTTCGTGTTGTGGTGCGCAACCTGATCCCACCATACAATCACATTTCACCCTTATTACCTCTCTACCTTTATTACTTCGTGTTGCGGGGCGCAACCCGATCCCACCGTACAATCACATTTCACAGCAACAACCACCAACAATTAAATCACAAGGATCTTCATCATGAAGAACATAAGTTCATATCAACCAATAACTATGTGAAATCAAGGCACAATGATCCTTACCAATAAGTAATTCATATCTGGTGTTGCCACAATCATTTAACTCAATAAAATCAGTCCATATTTACTTTCATCATTTGCTACACAACCTTTAGCACTTTGATACGTTCAACAATGTAACTGATAGCAACATCAACCAACAATTCAACCACAAAGATTCTCATCATCAAGGATATTCATTCGTAACAACCAAGTAACCATATGAAATCAAGGCCACAGAAATCTTATCAAACAGTGAGTCATATACGGTATGCCATCAACATATAGCTCCATTAGTTTATCCACATTTCCTTTCCATTATTTACTACACAACATTTAGCACTTAGATACATTCAACAATTGGATTTGTTATCATTTCTTTCGTTTGGTAGTACATCCTTGCATACCGATGTATTCAACAGTTAACGAGCTTTGCACATAATAGAGTAAGCACAAGGAATCACCACTTTTCACAATCTCATATAGCATGGTGGCATAGCACTCAACTAGGACAATCAGAGAATAGAATCTTACGTGTCAACACATTAGAACAATCAAGTCACATATGCTCAAGCAAGAAACTCATACCAAATGCTCGGACACCAACAAGGTGACTGTACAAAGATTAAAGTTAGCTATACATACCTCGAGTCGAAATCCCCCTTTAATATCTATTCTCAACCCACCGGACCTTCTATTGCCTCCAATCTAATTTACAAGATGCCATGTTTAGACTTAGAATTAGAAATCATGAACTCATGAACTCATTTGGGCATTTTATCAAACACTATGTGATTCCTTTGATTAATTAATCCCCTTTTTAGTGGAAGGTTACTCTAACTTACACCCCTTTGCTAGATTAGGACAAATCATGAACATGCATGCAAGTCTTAGCTTTTATCTTCAAGAACCAACTCATGTGTGTTCCATTTTTAACCAAAACCTGAGAATTGAATGGAAATAGGGTGGGGACTTACCTCTTATGGTGAAGAAGATGAAGATTACTCGATAGTTTCCGGGCCTGAGTAGAGATGATGGACCAATTTGATGAAGAAGAAGACTTTCTCTCACTAAAATCACTCTCCCTTCTCTCTATTTTGTTCAGATACCCGTTAAAATGAAAGGGGGTAATTGTTTTATTAAGCTGGGGTCGGGTATAAAAATTAGAAATTAGGAGCCCCGAAGCAGGAAATATGGTCAGGAATGCGATCGCACTCCTGCTATGCGGTCCGCATTCCTATCGCATAAATGGCCCTCAAATGGGCCAAAATAGGAACCAGACTGCCCAGGTATGCGACCACTATGTGGTCCGTATACCTGTTATGCGATTGCATAACCTCATTCGCAAAAATGGAGGTGCAAGGATGCGACAGCTATGCAGTCTGCATTCCCAAAGTGCGATCGCATCTTGGGCCACATAGCTGTTCTCAAATTGACAGCAGGCTGTCTAGGTATGCGACCACTATGCGATCCGCATACCTGATCTGCGACCGCATAGTGGACCGCAGATCTGTGCAACTCTAGAAATTTTATCTTTTAAGTCCCGGGGTACTTTTTACTCCACAAGGGTAGTTTTAAGAATTTTTTACAGTTATAACCACATGGAGACCCATTCGGGCATTGTTTTTAGACTTGAAATTTTACAGGTCTTTACATTTAGGACTTGGGCATATGCCCGAAATCGAATTAGGAAGTCCTAGCCCGAGATATATGACTTTGTCGAAATTTGGAAGTTAAAGGCTTAATGAAGAAATGTTTGACCAGAGTTTGGGTTTTTAGATAACGGGTCCGTATTTTTGTTCCGGAACCCGGTATAGGTCCAGTTGATGAAAAACAGTTGATGTGATTCGAACATCCGGTTGTGAAAATAGAAATTTTAAAGTTTCCTTGAAAATCTCATTTGATTTGGTGTTTAATTCGTAGTTCTAGGTGTTATTTTGGCGATTTGATCGCGCGAGCAAGTTTGTATGATGTTTTTAGACTTGTGTACATGTTTGGTTTGGAGCCCCGAGGGCTCGGGTGAGTTTCAGATAGGCTACAGAGCAAAAATTGGACTTAGAGCATTGCTTGTGTTTAAGATTCTGATGTAGGCCTCTGATCTCGCAAATGCGAGATCAGGTATCGCATTTGCGACCTCTGCAGGTTCCACATTTGTGAAGAATGGCTGGGCCTCATTATTTTTGCATTTTCGAACATTCCTTCACATTTGCGAAGAGGGACGGGGGAAGCCAGTGATCGCAAATGCGATCACATGGTCGCAATTGCAGAATTAGCCAGGCTCGCATTTGCAAGATTTTTTCGCAGTTGCGAAGATGGCAAGAATGTAAAATCTTTGCATTTGCGATAGGTTCTTCGCATTTGCGGGGCTCGCATTTCCGAACCCAGGTCGCAAATGCGACACCTGCAACTGATCAAAATGAGTATGGACGGGATTTTTGATTCATTCTTCAAATTTTCAAACCTAGAAACACAAGAGGAAATTTTCCAAAGAAATTTTCTTCCCCAAATCATTGGTAAGTGATATTAAACTAATTTCTTTCAATATTATACTACTTTTTTCCTAAGATTCAACCTAAAATCTAAAATTTTCGTGGGAGAATTGGGGTTTTTGGGTAGAAATTAGGGATTTAGTAATTTGGGGATTTAAACCTCAAATTGAGATCGGATTCCAAAATAAATCATATAACCGGGCTCGGAGGTGAATGGATAGTCGGGTTTTGATCCAAATATCAGATTTGGACCAAGAGGGGCCGGGTAGGGGTGGGATTCGGTATTTAAGAATTTCTGTTCGGTATTTTGATATTCGATTTATCTATTGTGTATACCAAATACCATACCAAATTATTTCGGTACGGTTCGGTATTTTTTATTTTGGTTCGGTACAGTTTCGGTTTAATAATCTCTAAATAAATAAACTTATTTAGGTTCGATACTGTAGCACCAAACTGGAAAGTGGCAACAACAAAATTGACAAACAAACATTCTTCTTAAACTTGCTATATATATTCTTCTTTTTTCTATTTGAAAATACCATATTAAATATGGTGTTTTCAAATAGAAAAAAGAAGAATATTGATAGCAAGTTTAAGTCTTCACACACTGCCATTACACACTGCCAACTGCCAAGAACGGAGAATTTGGGCTCTTAAGTCACCATCCAGAAGAATATTACTACCGTTTAGATCCTTTGAACATGAGGAGGGGATGTGTAGCTATGAAAATAGTTAAGCCTTGTGGCCACATCAAGTGAAATCTGTACTCTTTGTGTCTAATTAAGAGACTTCTGATCACCATTCTAGCGGCATATGCAATCACTTAATGGGCCATTAGCAGCATATTCATAAACAAGATACCAGTGGCCATCTTGAAAACAAATTCCTGCGAGGATAATAAGATTAAAATGATTGATTTTTCTCAACAAATTAATTTCCTTGGATACATCACCACTCATTTTCTTTATAGGAGCAAAATCACCATTGATCATGCCCCAATAACACATATCCTTTAATCATACATGTAGGACTGAAGTTTTCTGTGGCAGTTTTGATCTCTTCAAATTTATAAATCTTGACAAATTGAGTTTTACTGGATAAAATTTCCAAGAACTCCCCAGACTCATCTTCAACTTTCTTATTCAATGGTTTCTCAACTACTTCAAAACTTTCAGAAACAAACTGTGGATCAGCTTGGGCTGGGGCGCTGGAGTCGGCTGGGAATTATATTAAAAATTATTGGGCTGGGGTGTTGGGCTGTGTAGTGGCTAACTATAGGTCCAACTTAAAAAATAAAAAGTCTTTAAAAATTTGATAATTCGGTATTTCGGTATACCAAAATTTCAAGATCCTAATACCGAGAACCGTATCGAAATACCGAAATACTGAAAATATAATACCGAATTAGAACGAAATACCAAAAAAACTGAAATCGAAATACCGAATTAATTCGGTTCGATTTTTTAAATTTTATGCCCCACCTCTAGGGCCGGGTGTTGAATTTTTCAAAAATGACCTAAATTGAATCATTTACAATCGTGGGTAGTTCCTAACGCTTAAATTGAATTGTTTGGTTGGTAATTTTCTAGTTTCTATTGGTTCGGAGGCTTGTGTAAAAGGAAAAGCCGTGGTTGAGCTTCGAGTTTGGGATGTTGGAGCGAGGTAAGTGTCGTGGTTAACCTTTATTGAGGGAATATGAATTGTTTGCTTATTTTCTTATTTGCTACTTATTTGTGATGACCCAAAGGGTCATCTTGCATTTTGGAACTCTATTCTGCTCTCTTTAGCTTTAAAAACTCACTTTTACCCTCCTTGATTTGCGTGCGCAATCCGGGTGAGTTTCGGTGAAGCTTTTATGTGGAAAATTGAAGAAATAATGGTTTTTGGCCTTAAAATGATTTTTATTGACTTCAGTCAACGTTTTGGGTAAACAAAATTGGACCCGTGTTTTGACAGTCCCGGTGGGCCCGTAGTAAAATTTGGATTCTGGGCGTATGCCCGGAATCGAATTCTAAGATTCCTAGCTCGATAAATGAATTTTTGACTAAAATTGGAAGACTGAAAATTAATGATTTTAAAGAATTTCATAATGTTTGATCTTGTTGGTATCGGGTTCGCATTTTTGGTGCCAGATCCCGGTACATGTCTGTTATGATATTTATACCTTATATGTGAAATTTGGTGAGAAATGGAACTGATTTGATGTGATTCGGACCTTTGGTCAAGAAGATAGAAATTTTGAAGTGTTCTTGAGAATTTCATATGTTTTGGTGTTAAATTCGTAGTTCTAGGTGTTATTTTGGTGATTTGATCGCACGATCAAGTATGTATGATGTTTTTAAACTTGTGTGCATGTTTTCTTTGGAGCCCCGAGGGCTCGGGCGCCATTTGGGCGATGTGCAAGTTGAGTTCAAACCTCAACAGGGCTGCTGGTGCACCAGATCTGGTGTGCCCGCACTTGCGATCCTTTGGTAGCAGGTGTGAGCAATAGCCCCGCAGGTGCGACCTAAGCCTAGGATGTCATCTTCTGCAGATGCGGACGTTCTCCGCAAGAGCGGGACCGCAGAAGCGGAACCTTGTCCGCAGGTGCGGCCCCAGTCGACCTAGCCCTTTTCCGCAGAAGCGAGCATCAGGTCCGCACATGCGATCCGCAGGTGTGACTAAAGCACCACAGGTGCAAAGGTCACTAGGCAGTGAGTTCATTAATTTGGGACTCAAGCCATTTCTCCATATTTTCAAAAGATAGAAGACCTAGGGGCGATTTTTCAAAAACCTTTTCTTCCCCCAATCATAGGTAAGTGATTCTTAACTCGTTTCTTTCAATCTTTCACTTCATTTTACAAGAGTTCAACCTAAAATCTATGAAATTCATGGTAGAAATTGGGGGTTTGGGTAGAATTAGGGATTGTTGGGAAATTGGAAATTGGACCTCAATTTGGGGTCAGATTTTGAAACTAATTACATATTCGGGCTCGGGGGTGAATGGGTGAACGGATTTTGGTCTGAACCTTGAGTTTGGACCAAGCGGGCCCTTGGTCGGTTTTTGACTTTTTGCGGAAAAATTTGGGAAACCAATAATTGTGTATTGAGATTGATTTCTTTAGCGATAATTGATGTTATTAAGAAAATAATGACTAGATACAAGTGGGTTTCAGGTGAATTATAGAGGAAAAGTGGTACTTGAGCAGTAAGTGGCCTGCAGATCGAGTTAAGTTTCCTGTCTAACTTTAGCTTGAGGGATTAAGTATTAATTGACTACCTGTTGCATGTTTGGTTGTTGAGTTCGATATATAGGTGAGGTGACGAGCACCTATGTGTTGATGTCGAGTCATAGCATGCGAGTGAATACTATTCTTGTAGATATTGTAGCCTTTAATCAATTTGTTCATGCTTAGCTTAGCTAATTGTTATGTTGGGCTACTCTCATCTTGTTTTTACTGAAATTGGAAATTGTTGGGTATTGACTCAATGTTGAGTTTGGTATTGTGGCATTGATATTGAAGTAAGACTGATTTATGATATCTTTGTCTCTCCATTGTTATTGATCTTTGTTTTGGTGAGGAAGAGTGTAAAGCACAAAGGGTGATGTCGTGCAATGTTTGTGACTGAGCGTTAATACACGAAGGGTGATGTCGTGTCATATCTTGTGAGTGATAATGTACGAAGGGTGATGACGTGCCATGTCTTGTGAGTGATAATGCACGAAGGGTGATGCCGTACCATTTTATTATTCATATGGTGAGATTGGGAGTAAAAGCACGAAGGGTTATGACGTGCAATTTCCTTTTACTATTTTTACTTGCTTATTTCGTTTAAGGCATATTTATTGATTCTGTCTTATCCCTGTTTCTTATTCATTATATTGTGAACCCTTTAGCATGTCCCCTTCCCATTATTTCCCGCTTTATTTTTTTATTGTTGTTGCTATATTTATAATAACACTGCATAGGTTATTTGTGGGTGTCTTGTCCTAGCCTCGTCACTACTTTGCCGAGGTTAGGCTCGACACTTACCAGTACATGGGGTCGGTTGTACTGATGCTGCACTCTGCACTTTCTGTGCAGATCCAGGTGCCGGTCCGAGCTGATTCTGAGATTTGCTGTTGACTTCTTTACTTAGGAGACCCAAGGTAGATTTGCCGATATCCGTAGTCCCTGGAGTCCCCTCCCATCTGTTCATTTACTGTTTTACTTTGACTCATAGACAGTTGTATTTTTCCTTCAGCCAAATACTTGTAGATAAATCATAGTAGTCCGTGAGTTGTGACTCCATATATATATATATATATATATATATATATATATATGCATAGTGTTGTTATGAATTTCCATTTTTTATTAATTCATCATGTGTTGAATTGTAGTAATTCGCCGCAAGTTTTAAGATTTTTATGTTGTGAATCTCTAATGTTGGCTTGCCTAGCGAGTGCAACGTTAGGCGCCATCACGGTCATGTTGGTGGGAGTTCGGGTCGTGACAAGTTGGTATTAGAGCACTAGGTTGCTTAGGTCTCACAATTCACGGACAAGCTTAGTAGAGTCTGGGGGATCAATACGGAGACGTCTGTACTTATCTCCAAGAGGCTATAAAGTTAGGAATAAGTTCTCTTTGTTTCAACTCTGTCGTGCGATTATGTTTTCTCAGTACTGATTAAACTTCCATATTCTTATTCTCTCGCAGATGGCGAGAACACGTACCGCTTCTTTCACTGATCAGGAGCCAGATCTTCTGGCAGCACCTCCTACGAGGGGCAGAGGTCGAGGCCAGGTCGTGCCAGAGGCCGAGGCAGGGGCAAGGATCAGCCCAAAGCCCGAGCAGCAGCCCCAACCGTGGAGCCTCAGGTACTGTTCGATGAGGAGGTTCTAGCTCAGACCGTTCCTGCTGGACCAGCTCAGGTCCCAGAGGGGTTTGTTTCCACCCCGGTGCTACAGGACGCCTTGGTCTAATTAGTGGGCCTTATGGAGAGTGTGGCTCAGACTGGCGCATTCCCCATGGCATCAGCCGTATCTCAGGATGGAGGAGGAGCTCAGACTCCTGCTACTCACACTCCGGAGCAGATGGCTCCACAATTTCAGACTCTAGCAGCTCATCCAGTCGGAGTAGTTCAGCCGGTTGTTGCAACACCGCCCGATGATGGATCAGTTATGTCCTCCGAGGCCTAGTGGAGATTGGATAGGTTTACCAAGATTTTCCCAGTTCATTTCAGTGGTGACACTTCAGAGGACCCCCATGAGTACCTTGATAGCTGTCATGAGGTTCTTCGGAACATGGTTATATTGGAGACCAATGGGGTCCACTTTGCTTCTTTTCAAATGACTGGTTCCGCCAGGAAATGGTGGAGGGATTATTTATTGACCAGACCAGCTGGGTCGCCTGCTCTCACATGGGACCAGTTATCACATCTCTTCTTAGAGAAGTTTATGCCTATCACCTTGAGGGAGGAGCGTCGTCGTCAGTTCGAGCGTCTTCAGTAGCGCAGCATGACTGTTACTCATTATGAGACTCATTTTGTGGACTTGGCCCGTCATGCTATTATTTTTCTCCCCAAAGAGAGAGAGGGGGTGATGAGGTTTATTGAGGTTCTTGCTCAGCCTATTAGATTGCAGATGGCTAAGGAGACATGGAGTGAGATTTCTTTCCAGGATGCAACTAATGTCGCCAGACGAGTTGAGATGGTTCTCGGACAGGGAGGTCAGGGGTCTGACAAGAGGCCTTGTTATTCCGGTGGATTCAGAGGTGCCTCATCTGGAGGCGGGGGTACTTATGATAGAGGCCATCCTCCCAGGCCATTTCATTCAGCACTCCAGGCATCCCACGGTGCCCCAAGTAGTCGTGGCCCTTATATGCCTTATTGTGATCAGCCAACCTATAGTGCACCGCCAGCTCCTATCAGTGCACCTCCTCTTTAGAGTTTTCAGTATGGTTATTCAGGTTGACAGGGTCAGTTTTCCGGCAAGCAGTCTCAGCAGCCGAGGTCTTGTTATACTTGTGGTGATCCGAGGCACATTGCTAGATATTTCCCTCGTGTGTCGAGAAGTTCACAGCACCAGAGTTCTCGTGCCATGGTTCCTGCACTAGCTGCTGCACCTCCTGCCCAGCCAGCCAGAGATAGAGGTCAGGTAGCTAGAGGTAGAGGTCAGATGGTTAGAGGTAGAGGTCAGGCCCCTAGAGGTGGATGCCCACCAGTTAGAGTTCGTCCCAAAGACATGGTTCAGAGTGGTGGGGACCAACCCCGATGTTATGCCTTTACAACCAAACTTGAGGCTGAGTCACTCGATGCTATTATCACAGGTACTGTTTCAGTTTGCAGTAGAGATACTTCAGTTCTATTTGATCCGGGTCTACTTACTCCTATGTGTCATCTTATTTCTCTTCATATTTGGTTGTGCCCCGAAATTCTTTGAGCGCCTCTGTATATGTGTCCACGCCCGTGGCGGATGCTATTATCGTAGATCGTGTATATCGTTCGTGTATGGTCACTATTGGGAGTCTTGAGACCAGTGTAGATCTTCTGCTCCTTGATATGGTTGATTTTGATGTTATATTGGGTATGGATTGACTATCACCTTATCACGCTATTTAGGATGGCACGCCAAGATAGTGACATTAGCCTTGCCGGGATTGCCTCGATTGGAGTAGAGGGGGACTCCTGGCCATTCTACCAGCAGGGTTATTTCTTATATGAAGGCTCAGCGCATGGTCGAGAAGGGGTGTTTGCCTATTTAGCTTATGTTCGTGATTCTAGTGCTGAGGTTCCCTCTATGGAGTCCATGCCTGTTGTTCGTGAGTTTCCTGAGGTAGTTCCTATAGGCCTGCCGGGGATGTCACCCGACAGGGATAATGACTTTTGTATTGATTTGGCTCTATGCACTCAACCCATTTCTATTCCACCATATCGGATGGCCTCACCAGAGTTGAAAGAATTGAAGGAACAATTGAAGATTTGCTTGATAAGGGCTTTATTAGACCTAGTGTCTCTCCCTGGCGTGCACCGGTTTTGTTCATGAAGAAGAAGGATGGGTCTATGAGGATGTGTATAGATTATCATAGTTGAACAAAGTCACTATCAAGAATAAGTACTTGTTGCCGAGAATTAATGACTTATTTGATCATCTTCAGAGTGCCAAAGTGATTCGAAGATTGATTTGAGATCTAGCTACCATCGCTTGAGGATTAGGGCATCCGATGTCCCTAAGACAGCTTTTCGGACGCGGTATGGGCACTATGAGTTTCTGGTGACGTCCTTTGGGTTGACTAATGCCCAAACAACATTTATGGGCTTAATGAACCGAGTATTCAAGCCTTATTTATATTCTTTTGTTATCGTGTTTATTGATGACATCTTGATATACTCCCGCAGTCGGGAGGAGCATGAGCAGCACCTCAGGATAGTGCTCCAGACTTTGAGGGACAGTCAATTTTATGCTAAATTTTTGAAGTGCAAGTTTTGATTGGATACAGTCACTTTCTTGGGCCATTTCGTATCGGCAGAGGGTATTCAAGTAGATACTAAGAAGATTGAGGCAGATCAGAACTGGCCTAGACCCACTTCAGCTACAGAGATCAGGAGCTTCTTGGGTTTGGTAGGTTACTACCGTCAATTTATGAAGGGGTTTTCATCCGTAGCATCCCCGTTGACCAGGTTGACCCAGAAGGGTGCCCCATTCAGATGGTCAGACGAGTGTGAGGCGAGCTTTCAGAAGCTCAAGACAACTTTGACTATAGCGCCGGTGTTGGTGTTACCATTAGGTTCAGGATCTTACACGGTGTATTGTGATGCCTCCCGTGTTGGGCTCGGAGAGGTATTGATGCAGGAGGGCAGGGTGATTGCATATGCGTCTCGACAATTGAAGGTTCATGAGAAGAATTACCCTATTCATGAATTAGAGTTGGCAGCCATTGTTCATGCGTTGAATATTTGGAGGCACTATCTTTATGGCCTGTCGTGTGAGGTTTTCATGGTTCATCGCAACCTTCAGTATTTGTTCAAGTAGAAGGATCCCAATTTGAGGCAGAGAATATGGTTGGAGTTATTGAAAGACTATGATATCACCATATTGTATCATCCGATAAAGGCCAATGTAGTGGCCGATGCATTGAGTAGGAAGGTAGTGAGTATGGGCAGCCTTTCGTTCATTCCAGTCAGTGAGAGGCCGCTAGCTTCAGATGTTTAGACTTTGGCCAACCAGTTCATGAGGTTGGATATTTCAGAGCCCATCCATGTTCTAGCTTGCACAGTCTCTCCATCTTTCTTGTTTGAGCGTATAAGATATCGGCAGTATAATGATCCTCACTTGTTGGTCCTTAGGGACACAGTCCGGCATGATGGTTCTAAGCAGGTTACGTTTGGGATGGAGGCGTTTTGAGGATGCAAGGTCGCGTATGTGTGCCTAATGTTGATGGGATTCATGAGTCGATCCTTGAGGAGGATCACAGTTCTCGGTATTCTATTCACCCGGGCGCCGCAAAGATGTACCAGGACCTGCGTCAACATTATTGGTGGCGAAAGATGAAAAAGGATATAGTTGCGTATGTGGCTCGGTGCCTGAATTGTCAGGAGGTGAAGTATGAGCATCAGAGACCCGGTGGCTTGCTTCAGCAGATGGAGATTCCTGAGTGGAAGTGGGAGCGTGTTACTATGTACTTTGTGGTTGGACTCCCACAGACTCAGAGGAAGTTCGACGCTGTTTGGGTCATTGTGGATAGGCTGACTAAGTCAGCACACTTCATTCCTGTGGTAGTTACCTATTCTTCGGAGCGGTTGGCAGAGATTTATATTCGGGAGATCGTCTGTCTTCACGGTGTGCCCGTGTCTATCATTTCTAATCGAGGTACGCAGTTTTCCTCGCACTTTTGGAGGGAAGTACAACGTGAGTTGGGTACGCGGGTTGAGTTGAGCACATCATTCCATCCTCAGACAGACGGGCAGTCTGAGCGTACTATTCAAATCTTAGAGGATATCCTCCGCGCTTGTATTATCAACTTCATAGGATCATGGGATCAGTTCTTTCCCCTGGCAGAGTTCACCTACAATAACAGCTACCAGTCGAGCATTCAGATGGCTCCCTATAAGACATTATATAGTAGACGTAGCAGATCGCCAGTTGGGTGGTTTGATCCGGAAGGGGAACGGTTATTGGGTACTGATTTAGTACAGGAGGCCTTGGACAAGGTCAAGATTGTTCAGGATCGACTTCGTACCACTCAGTCCAGGTAGAAGATAACCGTAGAGTTCGTGATGTGGTATTCATGTTGGTTAGAGAGTGTTGCTTCAGGTATCACCCATGAATGGTGTCATGAGGTTCGGAAAGAAGGGTAATTTGAGCCCTAGGTACATTGAGCCTGTTGAGATTCTCGATAGAGTGGGAGGGGTGTCTTATAGGCTTGTGTTGCCTCCAGGGTTATCATCAGTTCATCCAGTATTCCGTGTGTACATGCTCCGGAAGTATCATGATGACCCGTCCCACGTGTTAGATTTTAGCTCTGGCCAGTTGGACAAGGATTTGTGTTAAGAGGAGGAGCCAGTAGCTATTCTAGACCGACAGGTTCGTTAGTTGAGGTCGAAGAGTTATCCTTCAGTTCGAGTGCAGTGGAGAGGTCAGCCTGTTGAGGCAGCTACTTGGGAGTCCGAGACGGACATGCAGAGTAGATATCCCCACTTGTTCCCCAGTTCAGGTAATTTTCTATGTTCGTTTGAGGAAGAATAATTATTTTAGAGGTGGAGATTATGATGACCCAAAGGTTCATCTTGTGTTTTAGAACTCTATTCTGCGCTCTTTAGCCTTGGAAATATCACTTTTACCCTCCTCGATTATACGTGCACTTCATGCGAGTTTTCGGGAAGCTTTTATGTGGAAAATTAAAGAAATAATAATTTTTGGCCTTAAAAATGATTTTTTGTTGACTTCGATCAACGTTTTGGGTAAAATGACCCGGACCCATTTTTAGACGGTCTCGGTGGGTCCGTAGTAAAATATGGGATCTGGGTGTTTGCCCGGAATCGAATTCCGAGATACCTAGCTCAAGAAATGAATTTTTGACTAAAATTAAAAGACTGAAAATTAATGATTTTAAAGAATTGCTTAATGTTGGATCTTGTTGGTATCGGGTCCGTATTTTTGGTTCCGGAGCCCGGTACAAGTTCGTTATGATATTTATACCTTATCTGTGAAATTTGGTAAGAAACGAAACTGATTTGACATGATTCTGACCTTTGGTCGGGAAAATAGAAATTTTGAAGTGTTCTTGCGAATTTCATATGTTTTGATGTTAAATTCGTAGTTCTAGGTGTTATTTTGGCGATTTGATGGCACAAGCAAGTTCGTATGATATTTTTAGACTTGTGTGCATTTGGTTTGATCTTTGAAGGCTCGGGTGCCATTCGGGCGATGCGCAAGTTGAGTTCAAACCTCAATAGGGCTGCTGGTGCACCAGATCTGGTGTGCCCGCACCTGCGAGCCTTTGGTCGCAGGTGCGGCCCAAGCCTAGGATATCATCTTCCGCAGATGTGGACTTTCTCCGTAGGAGCGGGACCGCAGAAGCGGAACCTTGTCCGGAGGTGCAGCCCCAGTCGACCCAGCCCTTTTCCACAGAAGCGGACATCAGGTCTGCACATGCAGATTTGCAGGTGCGCCCAAAGCACCGCAGGTGCGAAGGTCGCTGGGCAGTGAGTTCATTAATTCGGGACTCAAGCCATTTCTTCATATTTTCAAAACATAGAAGACCTAGGGGCGATATTTCAAAAACCTTTTGTTCCCCAATCATAGGTAAGTGATTCTTAACTCGTTTCTTTCAATCTTTCACTTCATTTTACAAGAGTTCAACCTAAAATCTATGAAATTCATGGTAGAAATTGGGGGTTTGGGTAGAATTAGGGATTGTTGGGAAATTGGAAATTGGACCTCAATTTGGGGTCGGATTTTGAAACTAATTACATATTCGGGCTCGGGGGTGAATGGGTGAACAGATTTTGGTCTGAACCTTGAGTTTGGACCAAGCGGGCCCTTGGTCGGTTTTTGACTTTTTGCGGAAAAATTTAGGAAACCTATAATTGTGTATTGAGATTGATTTCTTTAGCGATAATTGATGTTATTAAGAAAATAATGACTAGATACAAGTGGGTTTGAGGTGAATTATAGAGGAAAAGTGGTACTTGAGCAGTAAGTGGCCTGCAGATCGAGTTAAGTTTCGTGTCTAACTTTAGCTTGAGGGATTAGGTATTAATTGACTACCTGCTGCATGTTTGGTTGTTGAGTTCGAGATATAGGTGAGGTGACGAGCACCTATGTGTTGATGTCGAGTCATAGCATGTGAGTGAATACTATTCTTGTAGATATTGTAGCCTTTAATCAATTTGTTCATGCTTAGCTTAGCTAATTGTTATGTTGGGCTACTCTCATCTTGTTTTTACTGAAATTGGAAATTGTTGGGTATTGACTCAATGTTGAGTTTGGTATTGTGGCATTGATATTGAAGTAAGACTGATTTATGATATCTTTGTCTCTCCATTGTTATTGATCTTTGTTTTGGTGAGGAAGAGTGTAAAGCACAAAGGGTTATGTCGGCAATGTTTGTGAGTGAGTGTTAATGCACGAAGGGTGATGTCGTGCCATATCTTGTGAGTGATAATGCACGAAGTGTGATGACATGCCATGTCTTGTGAGTGATAATGCATGAAGGGTGATGTCGTGTTACATTATGAGAGAGTTAATGCGCGAAGGTTGATGCCGTGCCGTTCTATTATTCATATGGTTACATTGAGAGTAAAATCACGAAGGGTGATTCCATGCAATTTCCTTTTACTGTTTTTACTCGCTCATTTCGTTTAAGGTATATTGATTGATTCTGTCTTATCCCTGTTTCTTATTCCTTATATTGTGAACTCCTCAGCATGTCTCCTTCCTATTATTTCCGGCTCTATTTCTTTTCCTACTATTGTTGCTACATGTATAATTACACAGCATAGGTTATTTGTGGATGTCTTGTCCTAGCCTCTTCACTGATTTCACCGAGGTTAGGCTTGACACTTACCAGTACATGGGGTCGGTTGTATTGATGTTGCACTCTGTACTTTCTGTGCAGATCCAGGTGTCGGTTCGAGTTGATTCTGAGATTTGCTGTTCACTTCTTTACTTAGGAGACCCAAGGTAGATCTGTCGACGTCCGCAGTCCCTGGAGTCCCCTCCCGTATGTTCATTTACTATTTTTCTTTGTCTCATAGACAATTGTATTTTTTCCTTCAGCCAAATACTTGTAGATAAATCATAGTAGTCTGTGAGTTNATATATATATATATATATATATATATATATATATATATATATATATGCACGGCGTTGTTATGAATTTCCATTGTTTATTAATTCATCATGCGTTGAATTGTAGTAATTCGCCGCAAGTTTTAAGATTTTTATGTTGTGAATCTCTAATGTTGTCTTGCCTAGAGAGTGCAACGTTAGGTGACATCACGGTCCCTATGGTGGGAGTTTGGGTCATGACATTATTTAAATGTATATGTGAGATGACAAGTACTTATGCGTTGTAGTCGGGTTAAAGCATGCGGGTGGGGTTTGGCTTCTTGCACGTATAGTTTTCCTTTGTTTATTTAGACTAGTATTTTTAGCTCGATCACTTTTATCATGTTTACGAATTTTTTGGTGATATTTGAGTATTGATTTCGAAGTTGGGGTTGACATTCTGGAACAAAATGTGGAAGTAAGGCTTGTACTTGTTATTTTATCTTCGTGTTGTGATTTGTTCATTGCATTATGGTAAGGGAGAAACAGTACCTTCTAATAAACAAAACAAAAAGTGTTATATATTGTTTCACAAGAAAATGATATAGTTTTTATGTTCTTCAAATTATTTCTGACTTATGAACTTTAATACTCTGATAATGTTTTTATATCTTCAAATCAGAAATAGAAAATTTCACAAGGAGTAGAAAACGACAACGGTTTTAATCTCTAGAATCAGAATACAGATTAAAGTATAAAAATAATTTTCTTAAGATTGTTAATAATATGTATTATCTATTATAATATTTCTTGTAAGAAAAACAGAAACAGGAAAAACAGAAGTAAAGCAGAAACTAGAAATAATCAGAAAATAGAATCTAAAAATATAGTTTGGAATGAAATCAAGCCCACTGAATAAACAATGTATATTTAAGGAAATTATTTTCCTCAAATACCCTAGGTGTTAGAATATTTTTCTCCCAGGATATAACGATTTAACTCACCAGAGTATCGTTACCTAAAACGCTGGTGAACTGCGAACCACTCAATGGCTGTAAATCACACTGGATTTTATTTGTGCAGAACAAGAAAAAGAAGAAGAAGTTTGGAGTTCAGAAATTTTCTTAAGGAAATATTATGAGATCAAAGCGAATTTATAGCCATTTTATGACTGTGTTTTTGAAAATTTATAACCTTTCAGAAACAGCCATGGCTGTCGGAACAGGCGAAAATATTTTAAATTATTCGCGTCACGCGGATCCTAGGTTATTTCGGGTTGACTTTTGATATTTAATTAAATAATTAAAGAAAATTTTGTCTAAAAAATTAATCAATCAATCTTTGACCGAAGCCGATGCCTAGCCGCGCGAGCGAGCGATGACAACGACGTAGCTAGGCTTACCTTCTTTCCAACTCTTTTAACACCAAGGGAAGTGCTTTCTTAATATAAGCACATTCCCTTTTCCTTCTAATACTAATCAGGGACAATTGCTCTTTTCCAAAGCATAAGGGAACAACTCACTTTCCCTTCACATTTCTTCCCTCTATTTCCTATTTAGCAACATCCAATCTCAACATAAAGAACGCTGGGAGTGAGCAAAGAAGTTACCACATCTTAATGAATCTTACAAGATTTTCACCACTAGGAGGACACACTCAAGTAACTACTCGTAAACTAGTGATGTCAACTGAGCATTGGAAACAAATGTGGATTCAATATTTAAATTTTACAAGTTCGAAATCGACATTCTACGATAATCATTTGATTTTCTGGGGCCCAAATTGCTTTTGTACACTTATTTATTGAGTTTTTTAACGCATACATGATTCAAGCTCAAACTACTCAAGTAAACCATGACTAACGCCCTACATCAGCTCCTTATGGTAAGCGAAATACACTGCGCACTAGCCCATCTCAGCTAGATCGTATCTAAGTTTTAGGGGTATTATCATTTTTTAGCCAGTGCTGGAAATTATTTATATTTGGTAGCCTAAAAAATATATAAAATTTTTATATATTTTTTATTATTATTTTAAGAGTGGCCATATAATGTCATTTTCATTTTTATATACAGAATTTGGAGCATATTCAGATAGTGGTTTTGAGCCTGTCCCACGGTTAAATTCTCTTATATAAACATCACTACCTTGCACAGTAATGGACATTACCCAATCAACACACAACAATCATTCCAATATCCAATTCAGTTTTATTTTCAAGCATTCCTTATTACTTTCGGCATTTCCAAATTTCCTTTACATTTTTCTTATCGTTTTCCTAGTTTTATTTTAGCCAATACTAGTCAAGATCTATTATGAAAGTAATTATATTGTGGATGTCTATTTATTACTCCGTTATAGATAATTTTTCTGAAGAAGATTATCCGCTTGGTACTCTATTGAAGTTTATCTACAAGAAGCTGATTCAGGCAGGTTTCAAGCAACTCAATGAAATCATTTGTAGCAGCTTCTTATTAAACAGGCAAGTTGCAAGCAGCTCATGCAGACAGCTTACAAATAATTCAATAAAAGCCTCGCAGCTGCTTCCTGAAAAGCCTCGCAACTGATTCGTTTCTTCTATAAATAGAGGAGTTTTCAGTTTATTATGTACATCAGTTTGAGGTTGAATGCTATATTAGTTTCTCTCTATACTTGTCTTTACTTTACATTATTTATTTTATAACACGTTATTAGTACGAAACTCTGCCATCTCGAGCAACTACTTTGAAAGTATCAGAGGTACGGAGTTTCTTTTCTTAAATACTAACAAATCTTTCTAAACTTGAATTTGTAGACCTGAATATATCAGACAAAAGCTACATGTCTTGGGTGCTTGATGCTGAAATTCATCTTGATGCGATGGGTCTGGCAGACACCATCAAGGACAAAAATCAAGCATCAAATCAAGACCGTTCCAAAGCAATGATATTCCTAGCCACCTTGATGAGGGATTGAAAATGGAATATCTTACTGTTAAATATCAAGTAATTCTGTGGAATATTTTTAAGGATAGATATGACCACCTAAATATGGTCGTTCTTCCACAGGCGCGATATGATTGGACTCATTTAAGGCTACGAGATTTTAAATCTATCAGTGAGTATAATTCTGCTATGTTCAGAATTATTTCCCAATTGAAATTATGCTGTGATAATATTATTGACCATGATATGTTGGAGAAAACTGTCATCACTTTTCATGCCTCGAATATGCTCCTGCAGGAGAAATATCGAGAGTTGGGATTCAAAAAGTATTCTGAACGCATCTCACATCTTCTTGTAGCCAAGCAACATAATGGGATATTAATGAAAAATCATAAAAGCCGACCTATTGGTTCTTGTCCATTCCTTGAAGTGAATGAGATAAACTTCCATCAAGCTAAGCGTGGAAGAGGTCGTGGTCATGGTCGTGGTCTGGGAAGAAAGTCTAATCATGGTAATAATAATGCACCAAAGAACCCTCCTCACCACCGACAGTGGAAAAGGAAGGAACAAAAGCATGAAGCGGTGCAAGCAACAAATGCAGAAAATGCATGCTATAGATGTGGAGGAAAAGGGCATTGGTCTTATCGTATGCGAAAGCACCTGATTGAGCTTTATCAAACCTCCCTGGAGAAAACAAAGAAAAATCCTGAAGCAAATTTTGGTTCTGAAGATAATTTAGACTTCATGCATTTGAACGTAGCTGATTACTTTGCACTCCCAAAAGGAGAAACAAGTCATGTGATAGGTGATAAATCTGTAGAATGGTAAATATTTTAATTTTTGTTGTTTTTACCAGATAGTATGGTTATGTAATTGTTGTACATAAATAAAAATTTATACTTTGATAATGATGTTTACTATAATATATTTTGTTTATGTCATTTTGAAGAATATGGATAATCCTCAAAAAAATTTTGGATCAAAGACCAATCATGAAGATATTTGTGTAATTGATAGTGCAACAACTTATGCCACATTCAAAGATCAGAAATACTTTTCTTATTTGCATAGAAAAAAAAGCAAATGTTTCTACAATCTCTGGTAATATAAGTTTAATAAAAGGCTCCGGAAGAGCCACTATATTTCTGTCTAAGGGAACAAAACTTATTATAGACAATGCATTATTCTCCTCCAATTCCGAAGAAACTTGTTGAGTTTTCTAAATATCCGCCAAAGTGGTATCATGTTGAGATGATAGATGAAATAAATATGGAATATCTTTGTATTACAAAGAATGTTTCTGGCCAGAAGTGCATTGTAGAAAAGTTAGCAAATTTATCTTCTGGCTTATACTATTCAAAGATTAGTATAGTTGAAGCACACGCTATTGTAAACTAGAAGTTAACTGATTCGAATACTTTTGTACTTTGGCATGTCCGTTTGGACCATCCTCGATCGATAATGATGAGACGAATTACTGAAAATTCATGTAGGCATCCATTAAAGAACCTGAAGATTCTTACAAATGATGAATTTTCTTGTGATGCTTGTTATCAAGGCAAAATGCTCACTAGACCATCACCAATGAAGGTTGGCATTGAATCCCCTGCCTTTTTAGAGCGTATACATGGGGATATATGTGGACCTATTCACCCATCAAGTGGGTTGTTTAAATATTTTATTTCCCTAATAGATTCATCTTCACGATAGTCTCATGTGTGCCTACTATCATCTCGCAACCTGACATTTGCAAAGCTATTAGCCCAAATAATTTAATAAATGGCACAATTCCCAGATTATCCTATAAAGGCTATTCGCCTTGATAATGCTAGAGAATTATCATCTTAAACTTTTGATGATTATTTTCTATCAGTTGGGATAAAAGTTGAACATCATGTAGCTTATGTTCATACTCAAGATGGCCTTGCATAGTCATTTATCAAGCACTTGCAATTGATAGCAAGACCACTATTTATGAAAACAAAATAGCCTACTACTGTTTGGGGCCATGCTATCTTGCATGAAGCATCACTTATCCGTCTCAGACTGACACATTATAATACATATTCTCTGTCACAATTAGTTTTTGGTCATGAACCTAATATTGTCCATCTATGAATTTTCGGATGTGGTGTATATGTTCCAGTAGCACCACTAAAACACAGTAAGTGTAACGACCCGACCGGTCATTTTGAGCTCTAGCGCGTCGTTTAGCAATTTGAAGTCGTGAGAAGCTTCATTTCAGGTATTATGACCCATGGGAGTAGTCGGAATTGAATTCCAGGAAGTTTAGGATTGGTTTGGAAAGGAAATTCTCATTTTAGAAGCCTTAAGTTGGAGAAATCAACTAAGATTGGAATTTTGAGTAAACAACCTTCGAATCAGGATTTGAAGGTTCCAGCAGGTTCGTATGATGATTTCGGACTTGGGTGTATGTCCGGATCGGGGTTTGGATAACCCGGGAGCGCTTCGGCGTATATTGTGGAAGTTAGCATTTTAGAAGGATTTCATGAATTTGGGCTTGAAGTGCATATCAGTGAGGTTGATGTTCGTTTGGGATTCCGAGTGTGAGAATAGCTCCGTATGGTGATTCTGGAATTTGGGAGCACGATCGGAAGTCAATTCGGATGACCGTCGGTCATTTTGGGGTCATTTGGCTAAAGATAGAAATTTGAAGGTTTTAGAGATAGCCGACCGGAAGTGGAAGTTTTGATATCGAGGTCAGAATGAGATTCCGGAAGTTGGAGCAGGTACGTAATGCTGAATATGACTTGTGTGCAAAATTTGAGGTCAATCAGGTGTGATTTGATAGGTCTCAGCGTCGAATGTAGAAGTTTGAAATTCTAAGTTCTTAAAGAATTGGATTTGGGTGCTATTCGTGATTTCAGCATTGTTTGATGTGATTTGAGTGCTCGAGCAGGTCTGTGTCATGTTTTGGGACAGGTTTGTGTGATTGGCCGGGGTCTCGGGGGCCCCGGGTGGATTCCGGGTGATTGACAGATCAATATTTGAAGTTGGAGAAGGCTGAAGGTTGCTGTCATCTGGTGTAATCGCACCTGCGAGGCTTCGACCGCAGGTGCGGCTAAGGGCACCACAAGTGAGAGATTGGGGCTGGAGCTGAGGGACCGCAGGTGCGGGAATTTTGTCACACCTGCAGAATCACAGGTGCGAAGAGGGAACCGCAGGAGCGGGAATTTGCTGGGTCAAGTCAGAGCCGCACCTGCGATGGAATTTCCGCAGGTGCGGAGCCGCAGGAGCGGCCATTGGATCGCATGTGCGAAAGAGGCCTGGGCAGAATGTTTTAAAGACGGGTTTATGTCATTTCTTACCCATTTTTCATTGTCATGGGCGATTTTTTGGAGAGCATTTCAAGGGGGATTCTCGTAAGGCATCAAGGTAAGTAAACTCCTTCCGTTTGTTAGATGAATACAAGATATTATGCGTGGATTAGACATGGAACTTGGTAGGAATTTGGGAAATTTCTGAAGAAACATAGAAAATGCAAATTTGGAATTTAGCCATGAATTTGAGTATGGAATGTAGAGTAAATACCATGATTGAACTAGTAGAGCTATGGGTAGCATGTATCTTCAAGAATTTCGGATTTCCGGGCACGTGGGCCCGAGGGCATTTTGGTCTTTTCTCCGAGCGGGGTTGGGAAAGTATATAATCTGAATTTGTTGTGAGTATTAGGATGAGTTTTCATTGCTTTGTCATTATGTGGTAGTTTCGGAGCATTGTGCGTCCGTTGGAGTCATCGGAGGGGCTTGGAAGCCGGTGTGAGAATTTCGGAGTGAGGTAAGTCTCCTTTCTAACTTTGTGAGGGGGAATCGTCCTCGTAGGTGAATTAATTCAGTACATTCTATTATTTTCGGGGGCAACGTACGCACGAGGTGACGGGAGTCCGTGCGTAGCTACTACTATACCATGTCCGGGTAGCCTAGGACCCACTAGCATGCATTATGTTTGTACCTGCAACCCTACCTATAATATAAAACTGCTAATATGACCGAAAACGTAATTGAATGTCTAAAAGAAAGCTAGAGTTTATATTGTTAACCCTCTAGAAATAGAATTGGTTCCGATGTGGATATATGTGTACCTGGACTGGGTTGTATCATGGAGTATCACTAAACTTGACAATTGAGTTTCAACAACAAAGACTTCGAAACCTATATTTCATGTTTCATTTAATAAAGATTTTACCACTTTCCTGAGAAAAATTGTTTTCTTGATAAAATACAGATTTATTATGTGGATATGTGTAACTTTGGGTGCCTGAGTCGCTTGAGTGATTCGCGAGCAGGAAGACCCTGTATTTGTGTATGTATTCATATGAGCACCTGAGTCGCAGGTATGATTTGCGAGCAGGCTAGCCATATTATTTTAACCACGTTGCATGATCGATTCGCGAGCGGGGCAGATAGATGCATCTATGGTTCGAGCCATTCGACCCTCGGCAGTTCACATTTTATTAATGGTTGTCCGCGCCGTTCGACCCTCGGCATTGCTTGCGCATGATATTTGCTGCGTAGTTGCTATGATATTTTGCCTGGTTACTAGCCTGAAATATTAAATTATCAATTGAGATGACAGAGATTTAAAGTTATTAAAAAGACTTTTGGAAGAAGTTGTTCCTTCCCTTCGATCTATTATTATTAGATTAAATCACCGTGTCGATTAATTGTTAATATGACGAAGATATAAAGTGTTAAACGTGAATGGAGTTGAAAGATATTAAATCTTATTTTATAAATTGCCTATGATAAATCATGCTTAGTGTCATACCTAAATATTCTAAATTGATCTTTAGTAAGTGTCTAATTTGACCTCTCGCCACTACCTCTCTGAGATTAGGCGGGCGACTTACTGAGTACACGTTGTTTTTGTACTCATGCTACACTTGCTGTGCATTTTATTGCACAGGTACTTTCATAGCAATGTGGAGGATTCGGAGACTTAGGCGAGCTGCATCATCCGGAGGCGATCTGCAGCTGACAGAGTCTCCTTCGTACTGTACCTATTTCATTTAATTTTCCTTGTCCAGTTGTATTTCGACAGGCTTGTGATGATTGTTGAATTCTTAGAAATTGCTCATGTACTTATGACACCGGGTTCTGGGATATGTATTGGGATATAATTGCTTAAGTGTAATCTTTAAACCATTGTTTTAATTAACAGACTTTTATTTGGTTATTATGTAATGAAGTGAAAGGAAGTGTTTTCATAAATATTTTAAAACGGAAAGTTATTTAAATTAATTAAATGTTTTGGCTTGCCTGACCTTGATGTCCGGCGCCATCACGACCTTAGGGATTTTGGGTCGTGACAAACATGGTATCAGAGTGCTAGGTTCTCGTAGGTCTCACGAGTCATGAGCAAGTCTAGTAGAGTCTTGCGGATCGGTACGGAGACGTCTGTACTTATCTTCGAGAGGCTACAGGGTTGTTAGGAGTACTTCCCTTCTTGATTCTTCATCGTGCGAGTTGATTCCTTTGAGGCTTATGCCTATGTTCATTCCTACTCAATCCTTACGCGCCGCGAAGCGCTTGCTATGAATTGGTAAATTGAGGAATTGAATAGTGCTATGGATATAATTCGAGATGTTTCCATGTGTAATTGGTTGGGGCTGTTGTTATGGCCCTGCAAAGGAATACTATGTTGTTTCAGGTCAGTAGCTGTGTTGTTGAGAGCCTTAAGGCTGTGCTCAGGTAGTGATGATGCTTGCATTGATTGTCGCGCAGTGTCAATATGATGATATCATGTTTGCCCGTATGTTGGGGGAGATGAATGTTTTGAAGGGAGGTCTTCTCAGAGTGTGATTTTGAGATTTTAGTGCTTTTGTGCCGGTAGAGGAAGGGCCTTTGGGTTATGAATGGTCCGGTTGGGATTGATAAGGTAGTTGGACTTGGTGTCTTCAAATGAGATGGGATATGCACTTGTGACGTGTCATCGTCGTCATTTATCAAATGGAATGTGTTAATTTGTCGGTGCTATGTGTTCTTCAGTTGCGTGGGGTCAGAGCATTGAGAGGAAGCATTGAAGAATGCAGTTGGCAGAGATCGTGAGGTGCGGTGGTTCAGTGCCGGATAGAGGTTGGTAATGGAGGAAGTTAGGAAAGCGATGATCTTCGGAGAGCTTGAAGTCGTGGTGATCTGCTAGTTTGGGAGCTACAAAGAACGATCCTAGAATGAGGCTAGGCGATGGTTCCATTTCTAGGAGGCCAGGTGTAAGAAGCGGAAGTCGAGCAATCGCAAAGTGGGGGAGCGACAGCACAACTTGGAATTTGGAGATATTGTCGCACATTTAATGGATGTCCATGAGGAGCGAACGGACTAGTAAGTTGGTAAATGAAGTAGGGCGTATGATTGGGTGTTGAAATCATAGAGAGCGTGCATTTCAGCGTCGTTGGAAGGTGTCCGCGGGTGATTTCCACAGGTGAGTTATCTTCTGGGAATAAGTTAGCAATAGCAGGGTTGACAGGTTTCTGTGAGGGGTTCTAGTGGCTAGTCAGTAGGAGGCAGAATGTGAGAATGATGCTAGGGAATCTGAGTATTTAAGGAGTGCTAGCAGGAGGATCTGGAAGAGTTGGACGGATTGGTTGAGATAGATCGCGTTATCAAAGGAGAAAGGATCTTAGCAGGGTCTAGAGTGGTGCAATGAGTAGCTTCGGGTTAAGTGGAGGAGTCCCACCATCTGCAGTTAGGTTGTAGGATTGTCTTCGCATGTGGTTGAGGATTGTCGGCGCGTTGGCAAGTTATTTCAGCTAAAAAAAAGAGTAAAATGTCGGCGCGTGAGATTTGATGAATATGTGCAAAAGTTGGCCCTGTCGGATCAGGGTTAGGCTTTGGAAGATTCAGAATTTATGCTTAAGGCATGGGCGGGTTCTAAGGATAGTGACTCAGTCACGCGTTTCATTGAAAAAGGTGTTCCTCTATTAGGAGATCCTTGGATTTGATTGTATTCGGGGCCAGTCGGAGTGGGTGACTCTCAATAGCAGTCCTAGTGAGTTCAAAAGTTAATAATGCGGCGATTAAGGATTTCAGGCAGCAGTATGATCGAGAATCGAGCTTTTGCAGAGAAATCTCTAAGGAAAATGAGGATGGTTGGAATGTTCTATGATATGTCTCAGCATGCAAGATAATATTGGAGGAGTGAGAGAAATAGACTCTGGATTGAAGAAAAGATTATCAGAAGGGTATGCCACGGGTTGCGGGATTTGGGCAGCATAGTCTCGTGAATCAGGGTCACTCGGGATGAGTGAGGGTTGAGGTTGCTATGGGTTGAAGGAAGTTGTTATTATTCTTGAGGCAATTGAAGATGATTAAAAGAAGATAGATTGATTAGCCATGGTTGAAATGGCTCATTTGCGGTAATGATCAATTCCTTTGATGTTATTTAGTTATGCTTGTGGTTTGTGCCGGTGTGTGCGGGGCTTGTCGGCCGTCGTAACGGATCTCATGTGGGAGCATTTGAGTGCTATGGCCTGTCAGGTGTAGGCGGACCCCGGAAGGGTTATGGTGGTATAGACTACTACTTAAGGATTTGCATGATTGGGTGATAATGAGAATTCACTCGTGTGTTGAGATGGTACTCTTGAATTGAGTCAAGTAAAAAGTTTCTATATGATGAAGTGTTCAGCCTATTGGTGGTTCGGAAGTTATGATGGAATTCTTGCGCTACCTCATGTTGGTATGTTAGGTGCGGGAAGCAGTATGTAACTGGGAGTAAGAATCGAGATTGAGGTCCGATGTTTATAAGGATGTCATGAGCTCGGAAGAGCAAGAAAAAGTGATTTGAAAGTTCAGAGTAAGCTGGTGTTATCTTCAGTGTCACCTGAGATTGATATTCGGTGAAAGAGGCTTTGTACCCTGGTCATGGGTTCTTGATGTGTTTTGCGGCCTTAGTGTGGTCGGTGTTATGGATGGGCAGACTTGTTGCTTTGTGTGGAAGGTCATGGAAGCATGACCGCGAAAAGATTTTATAAAGTGTGATATGTAGTCACTTGATGGATTTCAGATTTGGACTGAGTATAAAGAAATGCAATATTGCTTAATTGAGAATTTACGCCTGGGGGGCGTTCGGTTCAGTTGATTATGGATTATGGGGTGTTAGTCCCGGTAATGATGGTTGTTCTCGTGTATTATGAGAGAGGGTGGGTTAATATGGACCCAGGCAAAAGCTATTAGCTTAGTTGGTGCGAGCAAGGTGGCTCGATGTTTGTGGATGGATTTAAATATGATTATGGGCTCCGTATGAGCCAGACATGTTCCTTTTAGTAGGGCGCTTTTCATGGAAAGGTATTAGAACAGCGGGTGTTGTTTCGTCTTCGTCAAATTCATGTGTTATTGTGATTGTGCCGTGTGAGTTGTGAAACGGCTTTGATAATTTCTTATGTGTTGAAGTCCCGCATAGCGGGGATGTTATGTGAGCAGGATAGCTCTTGAGATCCAGAGTGTATATATATATCTCACCTCAGTTGTGCTTGAGTTTTGTTGCATACGGCTCTATCAGTCTCCCCAGGATGGTATTATACACTTAGCGTGCTTGTGATTGATATTCAGTAATTTGTAATAGTGAGCGATTCAGCTCCGTGTATATTTTCTTATGTGAGTTTTATGATGGGATCGGGTGGCACGCCGCCACGGGTATGTTATTTGGATCGGGTTTCACGCCACAACAGTGTGATGATGAGAAGTGTGAATATGTATTTATTTTCATGTGTTTTATTTCCTATTTTCTGGTAAGAATTCATATTAGTTGTGTGAGCTGAATAGTTTCGTTCTGAGTCATTTCTTATTATCATGTTCGAGTTATGGCCTATTGGCGCGATGTGGTATCATGTGAGGTTGTTGGTCATGTTGGGGTGGTTTGTTGTCTGAGCAGTTCGTACTGGGTGAGACGAGATTATCGGATCAGGGATCAGGGCAATAAGTTTATGTGAAGTGTATATTAAAGAACAATACCATTATTCAGGTTCATAATTAAGTGATGATTCTAGTCAAGATGAGGTATTCAAGGACTTGTTAACTATGTAGTTGAGTATGAATTTCTGCGCATTTCCTCCGTTGTGGTGGTATCGCCAGCATTATGGCAGGATATATATATATATATATCATGAGGTGCATTGGGAGCATCAGATTCGTGGAATTTTGGCTATTAAGGTTTAGGGAATGTCATCGTGGTCAGATTATGAGTTATATGGTGCATGGTGCTGATTCAGCAAAGGTATGCGGTCATGTTCTGGTATATCGTGTGGTAGTTGATGCGGTGTTTATATGTTGGAACTAGGCCCGGCAGAGAAATTTCAGGTGTGTGAATGAATTCTGAGCTTATTGTATGGATAAGAGAAGAAATCTTCAGGTGTGATCAAGATAATGTGCTCAACTAGGTTGTGGTAGCACGGGAAGTTGCTCGAAATGTTAAACGGTGATTTCAGATAACTCCAGAGCAGTTCTTCGCACGTTCGAGGACGAACATCGGTTTAAGTGGGGGAGAATGTAATGACCCGATCGGTCGTTTTGAGCTCTAGCGCGTCGTTCAATGGTTTGAAGTTGTGAGCAGCTTCGTTTCGGGTATTATGACACGTGGGCGTAGTCGGAATTGAATTCCAAGAAGTTTAGAATTGGTTTGGAAAGGAAATTCTCATTTCAGAAGCCTTAAGTTGGAGAAATCAACTAAGATTGGAATTTTGAGTAAACGACCTCCGAATCAGGATTTGAAGGTTCCAGCAGGTTCGTATGATGATTTCGGACTTGGGTGTATGTCCGGCTCGGGGTTTGGATAACCCGGGAGCACTTCGGCGTATATTGTGGAAGTTAGCATTTTAGAAGGATTTCATGAATTTGGGCTTGAAGTACATATCAGTGAGGTTGATGTCCGTTTGGGATTCCGAGTCTAGGAATAGCTTTGTATGGTGATTCTGGAATTTGGGAGCGCAATCGGAAGTGAATTCGGATGACTGTAGGTCATTTTGGGGTCATTTGGCTAAAGATAGAAATTTCAAGGTTTTAGAGAAATCCGACCGGAAGTGGAAGTTTTGATATCGAGGTCGGAATGCGATTCCGGAAGTTGGAGCAGGTCCGTAATGCTTAATATGACTTGTGTGCAAAATTTGAGGTCAATCGGGTGTGATTTGATAGGTCTCGGCGTCGGATGTAGAAGTTTGAAATTCTAAGTTCTTAAAGAATTGGATTTGGGTGCGATTCGTGATTTCGGCGTTGTTTGATGTGATTTGAGGGCTCGAGCAAGTCCGTGTCATGTTTTGGGACATGTTGGTATGATTGGACGGGGTCTCGGGGGCCCCGGATGGATTCCGGGTGATTGACGGATCAATATTTGAAGTTGGAGAAGGCTGAAGGTTGCTGTCATCTGGTGTAATCGCACCTGCGAGGCTTTGACCGCATGTGCGGCTAAGGGCACCGTAGGTGCGAGATTGGGGATGGAGCTGAGGGACCATAGGTGTGGGAGTTTGGTCGCACCTGCGGAATCGCAGGTGCGAAGAGGGGACCGCATGAGCGGGAATTTGCTGGGTCAAGTCAGAGCCGCACCTGCGATGGAATTTCTGCAGGTGTGGAGCCGCAGGAGCGGCCATTAGATCGCATGTGCGAAAGAGGCCTGGGCAGAATATTTTAAAGACGGGTTTATGTCATTTCTCACCCATTTTTTATTGTCATGGGCGATTTTTTGGAGAGCATTTCAAGGGGGATTCTCATCAGGCATCAAGGTAAGTAAACTCCTTCCGTTTGTTAGATGAATACAAGATATTATGCGTGGATTAGACATGGAAATTGGTAGGAATTTGGGAAATTTTTGAAGAAAGCTAGAAAATGCAAATTTGGAATTTAGCCACGAATTTGAGTATGGAATGTAGAGTAAATTGCATGATTGAACTAGTAGAGTTATTGGTAGCATGTATCTTCAAGAATTTCGGATTTCCGGGCACATGGGCCCGAGGGAATTTTGGTCTTTTCTCCGAGCGGGGTTGGGAAAGTATATAATCTGAATTTGTTGTGAGTATTAGGATGAATTTTCATAGCTTTGCCATTATGTGGTAGTTTCAGAGCATCTTCGTCCATTGGAGTCATCGGAGTCATCGGAGGGGCTTGGAAGCCGGTGTGAGAATTTCGGAGCGAGGTAAGTCTCCTTTCTAACTTTGTGAGGGGAAATCGTCCCCCTAGGTGAATTAATTCAGTACATGCTATTATCTTCGGGGGCTACGTACGCACGAGGTGACGGGAGTCTGTGCTAGCTACTATTATGCCATGTCCAGGTAGCCTAGGACCCACTAGCATGCCTTATGTGTGTACCTGCAACCCTGCCTGTAATATTAAACTGCTAGTATGACCGAAAACGTAATTGAATGTCTAAAAGAAAGCTAGAGTTCATATTGTTAACCCTCTAGAAAGAAAATTGGCTCCGATGTGGATATATGTGTACCTGGACTAGGTTGTATCATGGAGTATCAGTAAACTTGACAATTGAGTTTCAACAACAAAGACTTCGAAACCTATATTTCATGTTTCTTTTAATAAATATTTTACCACTTTCCTGAGAAAAACTATTTTCTTGATAAAATACAGATTTATTATGTGGATATGTGTAAGTTTGGGTGCCTGAGTCTCTTGAGTTATTCGCGAGCAGGAAGACCCTGTACTTGTGTATGTATTCATATGAGCACCTGAGCCGCAGGTATGATTCGTGAGCAGGCTAGCCGTATTATTTTAACCGCGTCGCATGATTGATTTGCGAGCAGGGCAGATAGATGCATCTATGGTTCGAGCCGTTCGACCCTCGGTAGTGCACATTTTATTAATGTTCGTCCGCGCCGTTCGACCCTCGGTATTGCTTGCACATGATATTTGCTTCGTAGTTGCTATGATATTTTGCCTGGTTACTAGCCTGAAATATTAAATTATCAATTGAAATGATAGAGATTTAAAGTTATTAAAAAGACTTTTGGAAGAAGTTGTTCCTTCACGTCGATTTATTATTATTATATTAAATCACCATGTTGATTAATTATTAATATGACGAAGATATAAAGTGTTAAACGTGAACGGAGTTGAAAGATATTAAATCCTGTTTTATGAATTGACTATGATAAATCATTCTTAATGTCATACCTAAATATTCTAAATTGACCTTTAGTAAGTGTCTAATTTGACCTCTCGTCACTACCTCTATGAGGTTAGGCGGGCGACTTACTGAATACACGTTATTTTTGTACCCATGCTACACTTGCTGTGCATTTTATTGCATAGGTACTTTCATAGCATTGTGGAGGATTCAGAGACTTAGGCGAGCTGCATCATCCGGAGGCGATCTGCAGCTAATAGAGTCTCCTTCGTACTGTACCTATTTCATTTAAATTTCCTTGTCCAGTTGTATTTCGGATAGGCTTGAGATGATTATTGAATTCTAAGAAATTGCTCATGTACTTGTGACACCGGATTCTGGGATATGTATTGGGAAATGTTTTGGCTTGCCTGACCTTGATGCCCGGCGCCATCACGACCTTAGGGATTTTGGGTCATGACAGTAAGAAGAGCCCCCAGAGAAGGTTAGGAATATGTGTTGGGTATGAATCACCCTCTATTATTCGCTATTTTGAATTACTGGCAGAAGATTTATTTTTTGCTCGATTTGCTGATTGTCGGTTTGATGTAACTAACTTCCTACAATTAGGGGGAAAGAAAAAGGAAATCAAAAGAGAAATTGTGTGGAAGTTTCATCATTATCTCATTTTGATCCACATACCCCCATATGTAATCAGGAGGTCCATAAGATCATCCATTTACAGAATATAGCAAATCAAATGCCAAACGCATTTACTGATTTGAAAAGGATAACTAAGTCACCTATCCATGTAGAGAATGTGCCTATCCGAATTGATTTCCTAGAAGTACCATCTACTAGCATGAGAGCTAGTGAACCTAAAGCACGCTTGAAGCGTGGTAGGCCTTTGGGTTAAAAAGATCGAAGTCCTCGAAAAAGAAAATCGACAAATGGTCAAAACGATACTATAAAAGGATCTTCTGAAGAGACCCAAGATCTAATTGGTTCTGAGATTCTTGAAGAAATCAATGAACGCAGGACTCAAGTGAGCGAGGAACCTTTAATAAGTTACTGGTGATGGGATTAATAAAATCGATCTGAAATAGTGGTGGATAATATTTCCGCGTATAATGTTGCACTTAACATTATGCAAGATAGTGAGGATTTTGAACTCTGATATGTCGAAGAATGTCGACAAAGATTTGATAGGCCAAAAAGTCAAGAGGCAATTCAATCAGAATTGAACGCACTTGCTAAAAGAAACGTCTTTGGACCAGTAGTCCAAACACATGCTGGTATAAAATCATTGGTCATAAATGAATTTTTGTGCGAAAAAGAAAAGATAAAATGAAGTTGAAAGATACAAGGCTCGACTTGTCGCACAAGGATTCTCACAACGACCTGTAGTCGATTATAAAGAAACATATTCACCCGTTATGGATGTCATAACATTTCAATATCTCATCAGTTTAGCCTAACGTGAAAGGCTTGAAATACATCTGATGGAAGTGGTTACAGCTTATTTGTACGGGTTACTTGATAATGAGATTTACATGAAAATCCCTGAAGGATTTAAAATAACTAAAGCAAATTCAAAATCTCGAGAAGTGTATTCAATAAGATTACAAAGATCTTTGTACGATTTAAATCAATCTGTCTGCATGTGTTATAATTGCCTTAGTGAATATCTGTTGAAAGAGGTTTACATAAAAGATGTAATTTGTCGATTTATTTTTATAAAGAAAATAACATTAGAATTTGTTATACTTGTTGTTTATGTTGATGACATAAATCTTGGTGGAACTCCAGAGGAGCTCCAAAAGGAAATTGAATATCTTGAGAAAGAATTTGAGATAAAAATCTTTGAAAGACAAACCTTTGTCTTGGTCTGCAAATTGAACATTTAGCATACGCGATCTTTATACATAAATCTGCCTATACAGAAAGGGTCTTAAAACACTTTTACATGGACAAAGCCTGCCCATTGAGTACAACAATGATTGTTCGATAACTTGACGTGAATAAAGACCCGTTCCGAACTCCAGAAAAGGATGAGGATTTCCTTGGTCCTGAAACGCCCTATCTCAGTGCAATTGATGCACTTATGTATCTTGCTGGTGCTACAAGGCCTGACATAGCATTTTCTGTTAATCTACTATCAAGATACAACTCTTCTCCTACACATAGAAATTCCCAATGTGATTAAGCATATTTTGCTATATTTACAGGGAACTCTTGATATGAGTTTGTTTTATGCTAACAAAGGTAGTGTAGATCTTGTTGGTTATGCAAATACAAGTTATTTATCTGATCCCTATAAAGCTCAATCTCAAATCGGGTACGTGTTTACATGTGGAGGTACTGTCATATCATGACGCTCCCCAAAGCAATCTATATTGCTACTTCTTCAAATCATGCTGAGATAATAACTATTCATGAAACAAGTAGGGAATGAGATTAGTGATTCATTTTATTCAAGAAAAATGTGATTTGGAATGTGATAAAAGATCCATAATTTAATACTACATGCATAGTCCAATTAAAGGGAGGATTTATAAAAGAAGATAGAAGGAAACACATTTCACCAAAATTATTCTACATACATAATCTTCAGAAAATGGAGATAACGATGTGCAACAAATCCGTTCAAGTGACAATCCAACAGATTTGTTCACTAAATCTTTGCCAACTTCAACTTTTGAGAAGATGGTATACAAGATTGGAATACGAAAACTCAAATATTTGAAACTAGGTTTTAATCAGGGGGAGTGAAATACGCGTTGTACTCTTTTTTCCTTACTAAGGTTTTCCCATGGGGTTTTTCTTGTAAGATTTTTAATGTGGCAGCTAGAAAAGCATATTACTAAATATGTGTACTCTTTTTCCTTCAATAGGAATTTTTCCACTGGACTTTTCCTAGTAAGGTTTTAACGAGGCACAATATCTTTTAATGAACATCCAAGAGGGAGTGCTATGAAAATAATTATATTGTGGATGCCCATTTATTACTCTGCTATAGATAATCTTCCTGAAGAAGATTATCCGTCTGGTATTCTATTGAAGTTTATCTACAAGCAGCAGATGCATGCAGGTTGCAAGCAACTCAATGAAATGATTTGCAGCAACTTCTTATTAAACAGGCAGGTAGCAAGCAGCTCATGCAGACAGCTTACAAGAAGCTCAGGAAAAGCCTCGCAATTGCTTCTTTTCTTCTACAAATAGTGGAGTTTTTAGTTTGTTATGTTCATTAGTTTGAAGTTAAATAATATATCAGTTTCTCTCTATACTTGTCTTTACTTTACCGTCTTTATTTTATAACAAGGTAGTAACTATTCACACAAATTTCCAACACGTGATTTTTACCATCTTAATGCTTCCTTTAGTATGTCTAGAAACCTATAGAGGAAAATTAGAATCCCATTTTTCGCAATAAATTGTCTGATCACAAACTAGAGAATTCGTCTGGTATTGAAAAACTTTAGATTGGACCACTTCTTAGTCCGATTCGACAATTTGTTTTCCCTCAACAAATACATTGAAGTTTTTTCCGATTTCATAATATTAATGGCTTGAACTTTGGATCAATAACGAAGCATTACGAGTGGATCATGGATGTATTAAAGTGTATTCCCTGTTAAAAATATTAAACTTGTTTAGATTAGTTTACATTTGTCGACATGTGTCTAGACTTGTTTACATGTGTCCACATTTGTCTAGACTTGTTTACATGTTTCCACATTTTTCTAGACTTGTCCGCATTTGTTTAGACTTGTTCACACTAGTTCATGAATTATTTTGATGGCAAGATACATGTATTAGAAGTGTGAATGTCTTTATGTAGAGTGTGAACTTGTGTGGACATAGTTAGTATATTCACGTGCAGATTAGGCTAGATACATGTATTAGTTCTCCTATAAATACCCATGTATGCTAGCCATTTGAAGTCAAGTCAAGTTGAATGAAAATCATCCTTCCTCCACCTCTCTTATAGTGAGTTTTGAGTGTTTGTGAGTTGTCTTTCTCTGTCAAATATTCCAACATTTGGTACTCCATTCCAAGTTCCCATGCTCACAAAATAGAACTATGGAAATTGGTGTATCCGGATGAAGGCCTTGCTTGTGCCTATGATGTTTAGGATCCGGTAAAGATCGGTGTTGATGAAGCGGAAGATGCCTCTTCCATGAAGAAGAAGTACCAAAAGGCACTTACTCTCACCCATCAAAGTTTGGATGACAAGATGTTTGAGAAGGTTGCAAATGTGTCAACCTCTAACGAAGAATGGGACATTCTTCAAATCTCACTTAATTTGGACAAAGTGAAAAAAGTTCGTCTCCAAACCTTAAGAGGAGAGTTTGAATCGTTGCATATGAAGGAATCCGAATCAGTTTCGGATTATATTTCAAGAGTTTTGGCTATTGTCAATCAAATGAAAAGATATGGTGAAGAGTTGCAAGATGATAGGGTCGTTGCAAAAATACTACGATCCCTTGATTCAAAATTTAACTATATTGTTGTTGCCATTGAATAGTCCAAAGACTTGGAAACCATGACCATAGAAGAACTTACGGGTTCTTTGCAAGCATATGAGGAAAAGTTGAAGAAACCGAAAGAAGAAATGGTGGAACAAGCGTTGCAAGCAAAACTGTCTTTCAAGGAGAAAGATGAAAGGCGTGGCTAGAGCTCGCAACAAAGAGGTCGTGGACAAGGAAGGGGTCGTGGTCGAGTAAGAGGTGGTAGTCAACCACCAAAAGGAAATAAAATCCAAGACTCTAATCAAAGAAGAGACCGGGGAAGAGGAAGATGATGGAGGCAAAATCAAGGAAGGTATGACAAATCCAATATTGAATGTTACACTTGTCACAAATTTGGTCATTTTTATTGGGAGTGTAAAGATAATATGGAAGAGAAAAATAATTTTGTGGAGAGCAAAAATGAAGATGACGATGCCACTTTACTTCTCGCATGCAAAGGAGAAGAAAGCGTAGAAATGAACCAATGGTACCTTGACTCCGGCGCAAGTAGCCATATTTGTGGAAAGAAGAATTTATTTGTGGAGCTGAAGGAGTTGAATGGTGGCACCATCACTTTTGGAGACTCTTCACGAGTTAAAATCAAAGGAAAAGGTATGATTTTAATTCGTTTGAAAGATGGAAGTCATCAATTAATTTCTAATGTTATGTATGTGCCGGAGATGAAAAGTAATATTCTAAGTTTGGGAAAATTTTTGGAGAAAAATTATGACATTCATTTGAAAGATAAAAAGTTATTTATGAGAGATGATAAAGGAAGATTGTTAGCCAAGGTTCCTATGGCTAATAATAAGATGTTTGTTTTGAGTCTTCAATGTGATGTTCCAAGATATTTGCTTTCATGTGCCAAAGATTCATCTTGTCTTTGGCATATGAGATTTGGTCATTTGAATTTTGATAGCCTAAAGTTGATGAGAAAAAAGAGCATGGTCAATGGATTGCCAATAATTGATCATCCTAACCAGCTTTGTGAAGGATGTCTCCTTGGAAAGCAAGAAAGAAAAGGCTTTCCCAAAGAGTCTTTGACTAGAGCAAGATGCCCATTGGAGTTGATTCACTTGGATGTGTGCGGACCGATCAAACTATCATCACTTGGTAAAAGTAACTACTTCTTACTTTTCATTGATGATTTTTCTCGAAAAACTTGGGTTTATTTTTGAAGGTGAAATCGGAGGTGTTTGAAACTTTCAAAAAATTCAAGAGAATGGTGGAAAAACAAAGTGGCTATCAAATTAAGTCACTTCGGTCCGAAAATGGTGGAGAATTCACCTCAAATGAATTCAAGTCTTTTTGTGACAAGAATGGAATTCATCATTTTTTGACGGTTCCAAGATCACCACAGCAAAATGGCGTCGTAGAAAGAAAGAACCGAACGATTCTCAACATGGAAAAGGAGTATGTTGAAAATAAAAAATATGCCAAAGGAGTTTTGGGCTGAAGCTGTTACTTGTGCGGCGTACTTATCAAATCGATGTCACACCAAAAGTGTTAGTTGCAACACACCTTAAGAGGCTTGGAGTGGCTTTAAACCAAAAGTTGCTCACTTACGAGTTTTTGGGAGCATTGCATATGCACATGTGCCGGGTGAGAAGAGATCCAAGCTTGATGAAAAAAGTGAGAGGTATGTCTTTATTGGCTATGATTAAAGTTCTAAAGGTTATAAATTATATAATCCAAAAAATGGCAAAGTCACCATAAGCCGAGATGTTGAGTTTGATGAATATAGTGCCTGGGAATGGAAGATAAAATAGAAAAATTACTCTTTTACTCCATTATTTGAAGATGATGAAGACGAAGATGCAGGGCAGCCTATTACACCACCTTCAACACCTCCTCCACAAGCTCAAGAATCGGAGGAATCAAGTTCAAGTTCAAGTTCAAGTAAAAGGCCTCGCAAGACTAGAAGCTTGGGTGACTTGTATGAAAATACATAAGTGGTTAGAAATTACTTGTATGATTTAACTCACTTTTGTTTGTTAATGGATAGTGAATCCTTAGCTTATGAAGATGCTGTCCAAAATTCAAAATGGAGAGATGCAATGGTTGAAGAAATCAAGGCTATCAAGAAAAATGACACATGGGATTTAGCCACACTTCCAAAAGGAAAAAGCACTATTGGTGTTAAATGGGTGTACAAGTTGAAGAAAAATTCAAAGGGAGAAGTAGAGAAATATAAAGCAAGATTGGTTGCCAAAGGCTACAAGAAAAAGGCCGGTATTGACTATAATGAAGTATTTGCATCGGCTGCTTGCTTGGAGACAATACGATTTATAATTGCTTTAGCGGCACAAAATCAATGAAAAATTCATCAAATGGACGTGAAGTCGGCCTTCTTGAATGTTTTTTTAGAGGAAGAGGTCTACATTGACCAACCGTTGGGCTATAAGGTTAAAGGACATGAAGACAAAGTGTTAAAATTGAAGAAGGCTCTTTATGGCTTAAAACAAGCTCCACGAGCTTGGAATAGTAGAATTGACAAATATTTTCAAGCAAATAATTTTTCAAAGTGCCCACGTGAACATGCACTTTATGTAAAGATTGCTAAAAATAGTGACATCTTACTTTTTTGTTTGTATGTAGATGATTTGATAGTTATAGGAAATATCCCAAAGATGTTTAAAGAATTCAAGAAAGCATGGCAAAAGAATTTGAGATGAAGGACATTGGTCTAATGTCCTGCTATCTTGGAATCAAAGTGCAACAAAGGAAGGATGTCATTTTTATTTCTCAAGAGGAATATGCAAAGGAAATTCTCAAGAAATTTTAGATGAAGAATTGCAATGTCGTGATCACCCCCGTTGAATGTGGAGTCAAAATATCCAAGCATGGAGATGGAGATAAAGTCAATCCCACACACTTCAAGAGTCTTGTTGGAAGCTTGAGGTACTTGACATGTACAATGCCGTATATCTTTTCGGTGTTGGGCTTGTGAGTCATTTTATGGAAACTCCAACTATCTCACATTTAAAGGTAGCCAAAAGAATACTTCGGTACATCAAAAGTACGCTTGATTATGGAATATTTTATTCATCTTCCAAAGACTTCAAGCTTGTTGGCTATTGTGATAGTGATTGGACTGGTGATATTGATGATAAAAAAAGTACTACCAGGTTTGTTTACTTTCTTAGAGATTCTGCATTTACATGAAATTCTAAGCAACAACCAATTGTGACATTGTCAACTTGTGAAGCGGAGTATGTAGCAACATGTTCTTGTGTTTGTCGTGCAATTTGGCTAAGGAGTTTGTTGGTAGAACTTCACCAACCGCAAAAGGATGTTATAAAGATTTTTGTTGACAACAAGTCGGCTATAGAGTTGGCCAAGAATCTGGTATTCCATGAAAGGAACAAGCATATTGATACAAGGTATCACTTTATTAGAGATTGTATATCTAATAAAGTTGTGGAGCTTGAGTATGTGAAGTCGCAGGATCAGATCGCGGATATTTTCACCAAGCCGTTGAAGACTGAATATTTTCAAAAGTTGAGGATGGCTCTTAGAGTGATCAAAAAAGTTTAAGGGGGGATGTTAAAAATATTAAACTTGTTTAGATTAGTTTACATTTGTCCACATGTGTCTAGTCAAGTTGAATGAAAATCATCCTTCCTCCACCTCTCTTATATTGAATTTTGAGTGTTTGTGAGTTGTCTTGCTCTCCTAAATATTCCAACATTCCCTCCCTACCAATTTATATGATGGTGTTTGAGTGAATGCAACAATAACAAACTCAGTGTAATCTCAAAAATAGGGTCTGGAGAGAGTGCTGTGTACTCAAACCTTACTTCTACCTTATAAGATAGAGAGGTTATTTTCGATACACCCTCGGTTCAAGGAACAATTGAGATAAGATAAAGCAACCAAGTAGCAAACAATAATGATAACAATGTAATATGGTGACGAGCGCGAATGACACATCATGTAATAATAAAGAACAATGACTAAGATAATACAAAATAGTATTAGTACTACTGGTAAGCGTAGGAGGAATGTCAACCTAAAACCTTAATCCTCGATCTTCACACCTTCCTATCGTGGGTCATATCTTCGGTAGCCAGAAGTAATGACATGTCCTGCCTAATAACTTCTCTCCGATACTTCTTAGGCCAACCCCTTCCCTTTCTCAGACCCGCCATGGACAACCCTTCACACTTCCTAACCGGTGCATCTACATTTGAGTGAATGCAAAATTTTAAAAAGAAACAAAAACTTATGAGATTATTTTTTTTAAATAAATGTTAGATACTTGTGTGACTATAAATTATTTTATTACGAGTAAAATGAATATCTCAAAGTAAATTTTTACTAAATATATAAACGTGCCACTTTCAATATTGATTAAAAAAAAAATAGTATCACACAAATTGAGACGGAGGAATAGAACGCGGACACATTATCAAGCTCAAGTTGAAGTACGAAATGCTGCTGGATAAAATTGAACCTTTACTGAGTCTTAATTCCGAAAAAATTAGCTTTTATGAGAAACGTGATACCACACTTCTCTTGTTTGTTTGGACCATTTGGTGTGCGAGGTGACAAGATAAGAGCTAACGTTCCTCGTAGCCTCTATATATTATGACACTAGTACATGTAAATGTCTTTAACTTGAAAGGCCATAGCAAATCCCATTCCTATCCTTTTCTGAATAATTATCCGATTGTCGGTTTCGTTGAATAGAACCTACTTTAAAAAAATACACGCGTATATATCTACTACATCATAACATGTCACAAGAAACCAGAGCCATGCGAAAGCTTCATTTGTAAGTAGCAAATATTGCAATGATTCGCTGAAAATATCAAGCACTAGAGAATAACGCAAATGTTTGGACTAACTTAGCTTAAAGATGCAGCAAAAAAAACATATCACGAGCAGTGACGAATCCAGAATTTTGTGTAAACGGGTTTAATCTTAAAAGTATATAACTTTAGTCATAAAATAGTAATTGTTAAGTCAATTTAAATAAATATTTATACAAAATTTATACAGCTTTAATTATAATTTATATATATACACAATATCATTTTTTGGTGAAGCACTTGAGTCCGCCACTGATTACGAGTAATTAGTTGGTACTAGTAAATATGTTGGTAATTAAGCTCTGTGATCTTCATTTAATTTTCTCACTCTATGGCACATTGTTTATTTGTTCACTAATTTTACTAGAAAACTATCTACACATTACCCGATTAAAACCTCACCAACCCTCAGCAGCCCATGTGCTTACTACGGTTTTGTGGCAGTATTTTACCAGTTTATGATCTCCAACTTGCATATTTTAATGGTTAATAATTAATTCAGAATTAAAAACTGATCGATCATATTTCAGAGCCATGTGGGGGAGCTATGTCATCAACTTGGACCATTGATCATTCAACTTGTAACTTGTAGATCATTATCGCCAAGGTCTTGACTTGTAAATACTTTAAGTAAATGAAAAAATTCAAACCATCCACGTGACATGCTGAATCAAGATGCCATCTAACATTCACCAAAGAGTTGAAAATTGTTTATATGAATTTAGGCATTTATTTGATTATGTTTTAGATATATTTCATTATTTTGGCAATATAGAGCATTTGCTAGCAAATAGGCGAACAAAAAAAATCAGAATTTATGAGTTTTGGATTCTAAAAAAGGCAACTTATTTAGTTCAAATTAAATTATTTATAAATATTCAGTGAATTTCTTAATTGTGTTTTGTCCAAAACTATTGAATTTTGTTGAACGCGTATCTAGAACTCTAACTCGGCCTCACAAATCTCAAGAATTCTAACCCAAGAATAGTAAAACGGCATTTTTGTTCTGAACAGTAGTGTTTGAGCCAGTTTACATGTACCACAACCAATCCACCAGATACTTGTTATCTCGAATCAAGCACAAATACCAAATAACTCTTCCTCCAAAAAGACTATAGTTTTTATTCCAGATAGAAGGGGAGATAATATAGACGAGACAAATAAGAGAAAAATATCAATCTCATTAGTTATTGAAACCAGAAACAAAGTATGTCTCGTTTAGCATTGAAATAAAGGAAATTGCTATCATAAGAGAAAATAAAACATGTAAAAACCTTCATCTTATTCAAATGGTGCATATTCAACCCAGAATTCTTGATCAATGCTTGTGGAAGTCTGGATCCTTAACAACAGTCACAGCACATGACGCATTAGTCAATACATAGTTGGTCACACTTCCCATTATTATCCTGTTTTATCACCAAACCAAAAGACACATATCCAAATATTAATGGCAACACATATTACTTGAATGACAAAAAAACAAAGATCAATTTTTAGCTAGTAAATTTTCAAAAGGAATCAAAAATTTTGGAGAGAGCATTAAAAAGTAGTACCTTTGGAGGGTACCAAGGCCTCTACTACCCATAACCAAAGAATCCAACTTCAGATCTTCAGTTGCGTCTATGAGTTTCTCCCTAGCATCTCCCCAATACAGTTTGGTGACAACTGTTATCTATACAAAGATCAATGAAATATTTTCAGGAAAATTAACACCCCCAAAAAAAGGAAAGAGAAAGATTTGATGATAAAAAAGGAAACCTCTTTCTGCCTAGTAGCAGTATCAAGCAAATCAAGAACATCAATATCAGTCTCCACATCATATTTCTTCATCACTTCAGGCTCCCTAAACTCCGCCAACGGAATTAAAGCTAACAAAACAAAACGAAAATCAAAGTATTAACAACATGATCCACACAGAGTTTAACAGATCGCCTAAAAGATGATTACAATTAACTGTTCGTATAAAGTTAAAAGTAATAACCGGAAAACTAAAGTAGATTACTTACGAGAACCAGATTTGGCCCAGAGCTTATTACGTGACTCATCAGAAGAATGAGTCTTGATATGGATGATGTAAAAGGTGTCGGCTTTGTCAGCTAGGTTATCAATGGCCCATTTCAGAGCAGTTTTGCTGCTCTTTGAGAAATCCATTGCTACACCAATCGTCCTGTCTTTCACCATTTTCGCTTACTGGTTTCTTCTTCTTCTTGTTTTTTTCTTCTTAATAAAAGAGATGAAGAACACTTTCTTGTGTGTGAAAACTGAAAGCAAAAAGCAAGATACGCGTTAAGGCAAAAAGATTTATAAAGCTAAGGTTCGCCTGGTACAGCTATTTATTAGTGCCGCTTGTCTTTCTTTCGCTTTCATAGTACCCCAAGAATTTACGGATGGACACATTATAGTCATTCTACTTGGCAAATATTTATTCTCATCCGATTTTTTTAATTAAATCACATTAATTAATCATTCTTAAGTACTCCTTCCATCTTAATTTTTGTGACCCTATTCATCATTTCCACTTCTAGCTGTCCTTTAATTATTTTAGTTTATTTTTAATGAGATGATTTATAACTATACAAATATTTATAATTTATTCTAGATCAAAAGTTATAAAAATCTTTTTTCCTTTTTTTAATTATGTATTCAATCGAATATTAATACATAAATTGGAGCGAAGAGAGAAATATAGTGAGGGATGATACATATTAATTTATTAAATAACTTTAGATAAGTGACAAAAGTATATGTAAAAAAACTATATAATCTGCTTATCAATTTATTGTGAACAAGAATGGATGAGTTTTAGTGTTCGAGTTGCTCATTTCTTTTGTTTTAGCTTAAAATGTGCACAGAAAATAAAGAAAACCGCGTACCGTACATGACAATACAAATTTATTGTTCCTTAATGCGTAATGTATGTGCCTGCCATTTTGATATTACTTCTTTTGGCAGTACTAGTAGATGAAGAATTATATACGTACGGTCTCTACAATACCTACAACAATATTTTCGTGTGATTTTGAATATCATTGAACCTGATTTTCATGTACTGTTTGTAACATAAGTTACAGTTTTTATCTTGTTCATGTAACTTCTTTATGCATTGTATTCAAAGAAATTGTATGTAAATAAGGCAGTCTGCTTATTGATTTGGTACAAACATCTAATATGATTAAATTTTTTAAGTCTCAGTTGCTTTTCTTTTGTTTAAGCTTATCATTCAAAGAAATAACGGCGTACTTTAATATTTTCTGTCTCAAATGACATTATACAATTTATTTTTCCTTAATAAGTAATGCGTGTTCTGTTGTTAATTTTTGATAATCCCTTTTTGGAAGTTAAGTAAAAAGAGAACTTTACCTGCATTCCCTCAAGTATGAATCCGCAATGACCATACGGGCTAAAATAGTTTAATTTTTTTTTAAAGCTGTAAGTAGTGTGTATGAGTCATGTGATGACCCCAATTTTCCTTCGAAAGATGTCGTGATGACATCTAGTCTCTACGATTAGGTAAGTCTAACATTTGATAATAATTGTACAGGTGTAATTAACAAAATACTAAATACTAGTCTAATAAACTCATATAACTTCCGAAAAACAGAATCTCAACCATACAATCCCCAAGAGCTGTGGAACAGAGTCATAAGCTCTATAGAATAAGCTAAGTGTTGAGTATTGAAGTTTTGATAATTAACAAAGTATGACTAAATGTTCAAATAACCAGGTCCTAAACATACATGCTTAACTGTTATGAAGAACCAGCTCCTCAGGAGAAAGAATCAGCTCCTCATGATTGATACTTGTATGTCTGTACAAGACAATAACTTTATCTCAAAGTTACCTAGGTCCGAGTTTGGCGGAAGATGGCTGCTATAAGAGATAAGGCTCGTTGCTTAAGAAGATACGGATAATTCAGTCAGAGAAAAAAGTCTCAAAGCTTGTGGAATCCTTGGAACAGTAGGAGTCCTATCAAAAAGGAAGCTGACTATGAATAAGATTCCTAGAAGATGTCAAGTTGTGTTTTAAATAGGATCGATTTTAGACTTCTGAACTATCCTTTTACACATCAACTAAAGAGTTATAAGTCATTTACTTGTGTTGAGCACTTGCCTTGTATTCTCCCTGAGTCAGTCTAGTGAATGTGTTTTAGGAAATTGAGGTATAATCAAGTGTCTTAAACAATCTGTGAGTTAGAATGAGTATTTTGCTTTACAGGTTACAGTAACTTGTGAATCAAATAGGAGTAGTAGGAGTACTGGAGAGTATTTAATTACAGTCTTGTAATTGATACATTTTGGCTCATTATTTTAGTAGAGTTGAAGTTGAAAATCTTACGCGGTAGGTCGTGGTTTTTGCACCTTTTGAGCCGGGTGATTTTCCACGTAAAACTCGTTGTGTTTATTTTATTGTTTGTTTACTTTACGCTTAAGGAACACGGTAAAGAATCAAGTTCTTTAGTAATCCATACGTGCATTCAAACTAACAATTGGTATCGGGGCGGGTTCTCTCATTTATACGGCTAACACCTAGAGAGATCTTGGAAGCAAGATGAGTGCTCTGCCCGAAATTAATGAAGGACAATCCACTACCAGGCTACCCCTGTTCAATGAAAAATATTACAGTTGGTGGAAATCAAGAATGGAAGACTTTTTGACAGCTGAAGACTATGAACTATGGACCATAGTGAATCAAGTTCCTTTGATTCCTACTAAACAAAATTCACAAAATGAAACAGCTCCTAAGGACCCCTCCGAATTTGTGGCAGCAGATTTCAGAATGATGGAGAAGAATGCAGAGGCTAAGAAAATCCTTATATGTGGACTTGGTCCTGATGAGTACAATAGAATTTCTATGTGCTATAATGCGAAGCACATATGGGATGCACTCCAAATTGCTCATGAAACAACAAACCAAGTAAAGAGATCAAGAATTGAGCTACTCATGAGAAACTGTAACGATCCAGCCGGTCATTTTGAGTGTTGTAGCCTCGTTCCCCCATTTAATGCTCATTTTGTGCTTTATAGCTGTTATGTGATTTGCCGGGTTGGTTCGGGACCGGAAGGATTTCGGAATAAAATGAGACACTTAGTCTCAAGGTTGAAAACTTAAGTTAAAATGGTTGACCGAATGTTGACTTATGAGTAAACGACTCTGGAATGAAGTTTTGATGTTTCCATTAGCTCTGTTGGGTGATTTTGAACTTGGGAGCGTGTCTGGTTTGTGATTTGGAGGCCCGAAGTGGAATTAGGTTTGAAATGGCGGAAGTTGGTTTTGTTGGAAAGTTTGATCAGGAGTAGACTTTTTGATATCGAGTATGTATTCTGATTTTGGAAGTTGGAGTAGGATTGTGGTGTCATTTGTGACTTATGTGCAAAATTTGGGGTCAATCGAACGTGATTTGATAGGGTTCGACATCATTGTAGAAGTTTGAATTTCCTTAGTTTCAATAGGCTTGAATTGGAGTGCGATTCATATTTTTGATGTTCTTTGATGGCTTGACTAATTTCGTATAATATTTTAGGACTTGTTGGTACATTCGGACGGGGTCCCGAGTGTCTCGGGTGTGTTTCGGGGTGAGTTTTGAGCGAGTCTGGGAATTTCGGCACTCTGATGTTGTTCTGGAACCTTTGAAGTGCGGGGGAACATTCTGGAGTGATGAGGCAAAACCTCAGGTGCGGACCGCAGAGGAAAATTGCGAACCAAAGAGGAAATGTGCGCACCGCATAAATCCTCTTGCGGCCCCAAAAAGAAGAAATCTGCAGGTACGATGGACTGACTTTGGAAGCTTATATCATTTAACTTATAAGTAATTTGACATGATCCAGAAAATAAAGTTGTAGCCATTTGAATCAAGTTTTCATAAATTTAAACCATTTATCATTTGGAGCATTTTTAGAGAAAGTTATGGTCAATTTGCTGAAGCCTGATATTGCAGCCACCGTTGAAGTGCGGCTGCACAATTTGGACTTGCGGGCGCGGGGCCTGGGATATGAGGCCGCACAAAACAACGTGCGGTCAGAAAAATGGAAGGTCAGATTGTATACAATATAAATGATAGTTAGGGTATTATTTCACATTTGGAATTTTGGAGCTCGGTTTGTGGTAATTTTTCGTGGGGTTTTCAAGAAATTCATCGAAGTAAGTGATTCTAACTCGGATTTGGTTAATGTACATGAATATATCATTGGTTTAATCGTTTAATTTTTACTTTGAGATGAAAATTTAGGGAAAATTGTAGAAACTTCATAAACTATAATTTGGGGATTTGAAGGTCAGGTTGTGATCGGATTTGACTAATTTTGCTATGGTTAGACTCGTGGTCAAATGGGTGTTCTGATTTTGTGACTTTCACCCGATTTCGAGACGTGGGCCTGGGGCCTGACTTTTGAGTGACTTTTTGACTTTTTATTAAAAGCTTAGTACTTTCTTATGGAATTGATTCTTTAGCCCGTGTTGATGGTATCACATTTTTGTGGCTAGATTCGAGGCATTCGGAGGTCGTTTCACGAGGAAAAGGTTTGTTGGAGTAGGGATTTGCTCAGCTTGAGGTAAGTAACACTTCTAAACATGGATCTGCGCACGCCATCGAGCGCGATTAATTTATATTGAGGGATGGATCTTCCCTAGACATGGATCTTGTACGAAGCTTTTATACCTAGGGATGGATCTTCCCCACGGGCTAGATTGGCCCTACCAAGTGCTGAGCGACTGATGGTCAGTTGATGTATATATTTCGGGATGGATCTTCCTTGGGTGTGATTGGCCATATATAATACTGAGTGATTGAACATTCGAGAGCGTGAGCACACGAGGCTTTCAGCATGGTGCATCACATACAGCATATGCATTGGCATATAGAAGTAGAGAAGATGTATTCTTCATATCATTTAGAATTGATTGATCTTACTGATATTGAGTTTAACTGTTGAACTTGGAAGCATGTCTATATTTTTGCACTATTATTTCTATATTGAACCGTATAGGTTGAATTCGTCATTACTTTCAGTCTAAAGCTTGGAGTTGTTACTTATTGAGTTGGTTGTACTCAAGCTACACCCTGAACCTCGTGTGAAGATCCAGGTGCTTCCGGTCATGCCAGTTGCTGAGTGGTGGAGTCAAGATCTTTGGAGATTATCGAGGTAGCTACATGGCGTTCCCAGACCTTGAATCTTTTTCCTTGTCTTTATTTATGTTTCAAACTTTAATCTCTAGACGTGTATTAGCCTATATCCCTGTATAGATGCTTATGTACTCGGTTACACCTCGATTTTGGGAGGGCTTTGTATTGAGTTGCGAATTTTATTCTGTTTTAAATGGTTTTCCATAAATATTATTTGTTTTCTGTATTTTCAAAGCTTTGATGTATTGAAGTGGTTGAGTAGTTGGCTGGCCTAGTTCCACGATAGGCGCTGTCACGGCGACTACTTTGTGGGTCGTGACAAGTTGTTATCATAGCCTAGGTTACATAGGTCTCACGAGTCATGAGCACGTTTAGTAGAGTCTTGTGGATCGGTACAGAGATGTCTGTACTTATCTTTGAGAGGCTATCAAACCCTTAGGAAATTTCACATTCTTATATTTTTTTCATGTGGATTTGTTGATCCCAGTAACTAAACTTCTGTTATTCTATTCTCTCATAGATGGTGAGGACACGTTCTACCGGACAAGATGGACAGCCACCAGTACCACCGGCTAGGGTCGCGAGAGGCCGAGGTCGCGGTAGGGGACGCGGTAAGGGCAGAGATGCAGCTCGTAAAACAACTAGGCAGCACCTATAGACCCACCAGTCGCTCCAGCTCAGGAGCAGGTACCACATACGGTTAAGCCAGTTTGGCCAGCTCAGGCACCATCTGTGCTTGATCACGCTTAACTATGTCTAATAAAAGATTAAGCGGGCGTTGCAAGTATAATCCGGGGTATTATGCCCAGAGTCGATCCCACAGGGAATTTACGTATCAAGAAAGCTGTTAGAATACTCAACTCTCACTTGATGTTATTTAAATTACTAACACTAAAGATTAAAACTAAAGATTAACTACGCTAAGGTGTAAATAATTGTAATAAAGATCTAAGGTTATGGTTTCTCCCGTCGGTGAATTTACTTCTCGGATACTTCATATAGCTTGATTAGTTGTTTCTATCAATCATGAACACTCTATCTACCATAAATCTCTCTCAAGTAATTATGATAATTTACTAGACGCACTCTCTCAAGTTACGCTAGCTAGATTGCATTACAGTTCACTTTAGATTGCACCCGAGGTATCGTTATCTCTAATCCAACCTCTAAACCCTCGGTTATGACTTTCGTCTATACTCCGGGAGTGATGTTGTTCAAACAACTACCTAAATATGCACTCTCTCTCAAGTAGATACATAATAAATAGGCACAGCTAATTGATGGCCATTCAATTAACTACAACAAGAACGTAGTTGAACAAATAGAGATTAATCAACCAATCAGAACTATATTAATAACACAATAAGTTTATTCTCCAACGGGTTCTACCAAAACCCTAGATTAAAGAAGTTAGCTAAACAAGTTCATAAGAATCAAATCTAAAATAACTTGCATAATTAAACTACAAAGTAATGAAGAAAATCTATACAAATTGATGTCTTGCTTCTCTTCAATGGCTTCCTCTCATCGAATCTCTCTCTAAGTTGTGTTTTTGGGGTCTATTTATAAGTTTAGGACAAACCCTAAACGTGTAGGAGACTTCTATTTCAACCGGGAAACACTTAAACTCGTCAAAACTCGAAATTGACAAGAACCAGGAGACCAGGCGTTTTGGCTCTAAGGGCTGGCGTTTTGGCTCTAAGGCTTGGCTATAGCCTAGTGCACTCCTCTTCGCCTCTTGAGCGTATTTTCGACGTTTTTTCATCCATTTAGCTCGGCTTCCATCTCCAATTCAGCTACACATGAAATTGACTCCATTATGCTCATAAAAAGTGTGTTTTTATCATTAACGCACATAAAATGTAAGGCATATAACATGTTAAACTATGAATTCTAGCCTCGCATCAGTGCTCATTGTGATTCAAGGCCTTCAAGAGGCCTTGTATTAGATCCTGACCGTGTGTACCAGTCTTGCTCAGGCGGTCTCTATTCCGGCTGGGAGAGGTACTCAGACTCCGGCCGCCCGTACTCCAAAGCAGTTGATGTAGGGACTTCACACACCGGGGCACTACCATCCCAACCGGTTTCAGCTACTCAGGCCCATGTCGTTCCTGTTATAACTGATGATGAGCAGAGGAGACTAGAGAGGTTTGGGAGGCTCCGGCCTCCATCCTTCAGTGGGCCAGAGTCAAAGGATGCCTAGGGCTTCTTGGATAAGTACCACCGTATTCTTCATACGACAGGCATCCTAGATACCAGTGGGGTCTCGTTCACTACTTTTAAGTTTTTGGGGCTACCTTGAGATGGTGGTAGGGTTATGAGAGGCGCAGACTGGTCCATGTAACTCCATTTACATGGAAGGAGTTCTCTGTTCTGTTCCTGGAGTAGTTCATGCCGCAGTCTCATAGGGAGGAGCTGCAAAGATAGTTTGAGTAGTTACGTTGGCTCGTCACATAGTTTGGTTGGTCCCCACTGATAGGGAGAGGAGTAGGAGGTTCATCGATGGCCTCACATATCAACTGTGGTTGCTTATGACTCGAGAGAGAGTATCTGGTGCTACTTTTGATGAGGTGGTCGACATTTCTCGGCAGATAGAGATGGTCCACAGTCAGGAACATGGTCAGAGGGAGGCCAAGAGGACTCGTGGATCGAGTGGTTTCAACGGTGTTCCTTCTGGAGGTCAGTTCCACCACGGCACGGTTCATCCTTATAGGCATGCTCAAATGGCTCGTCCAATTCACCGTGGTGCATCATCTGGCCATAGTTCATAGGTACTCAGTATGACTAGTCATCTCTTAGTGCCTTTCCAGCTCAAAGTTTATTCCATGCTCCTTAAGTTCAGGGCTCATCAACATCGGGTTCTTCTAGCCGGTATTCTAGTTCTCGGGGTTCGCCTGAATACTCACCGCCATTTGCAGGGAGGGTTGTTTTGAGTGTGGAGATATAGGTCACCTAAAGAAGAATTGTCCCTGCCAGCAGAGGATTTAGACTACGTCTCCAGCACCTGTTACATCACAACCCACCCACCTAGCTCGGGGTGGAGCTCAGGTAGCTAGGGGTCGCCCTAGAGGGGGAGGCCGATCAGGTGCCGGCTATGCCCGATTTAATGCTCTTCCTACTAGACCAGATGCCATTGATTCAGACACAATGATCATATGTATTGTCTCAGTATTCCACAAGGATACCCCTTTATTATTTGACCCTGTTCACTTAGTTTTATTTGTTCATGTCTCTACATTTGTGGGTGATACTATTGTTGTGGACCGTGTATATCGGTCATTTGTAGTGACTATTGGGGGATTGGAGACTAGAGTTGATCTCTTATTGCTTAATTTGGTGGATTTCGACATGATCTTGGGTATGGATTGGTAGTCTCGATGTCATGTTGTTCTAGATCGTCACACTAATACCGTGACGTTGGCGATGTCAGGGTTTCCAAGGATTGAGTGGAGATGTTCTTTAGACTATGTTCCTAGTAGAGTAATTTCATATTTGAAGGCCCAGCGGATGGTTGGGAAGGGTTTTTTTTTATCTTATTTGGCCTTTGTGAGGGATTTGGTGTTAATACCCTTACTACTGATTCTCTTCCGTTGGTACGATATGTTTCGGATGTGTTTCCTGCAGACTTGTCGGGCATGCTGCCTGACAGGGATATTAACTTTGGTGTTGACTTGGTGTCGGGCACTCATCCAATCTCTATTCCTCTGTATTGTATGGCACTAGCTGAGTTGAAGGAATTGAAGGAGAAACTTCAGAAACTCCTTGATAAGGGGTTTATTAGGCCTAGTGTGTCGCCTTGGAGTGCACTGGTTTTGTTTGTGAAGAAGAAGGATGGTACTATAGGGATGTGTATTGATTATAGGCAGTTGAAAAAAGTCACAATCAAGAACAAGTATCCTTTGCCGCACATTGATGATACATTGACCAGCTTCAGGGAGCGAGGGTGTTCTCTAAGATTGACTTGACGTCTGGGTAACACCAGTTGAAGATTCGGGACTCGGATATTCTAAAGACAACATTCAGGACCCCTTATGGTCATTATGAGTTCCTTGTGATGTCTTTTGGGCTAACCAACGCCCAGTCAACGTTCATGCATCTGATGAACAATGTATTTTAGCCTTATCTTGACTCGTTTATCATAGTGTTCATTGATCATATCCTAGTGTACTCTCGTGTCCAGGAGGAACATGCCCAACATTTGAGGGTTGTGTTACAACGGTTGAGGGAGGAGAAATTTTATGCCATGTTCTCCAAGTGTGAGTTTTGGCTAAGTTTAGTGGCATTCTCAGGGTACGTGGTGTACAGTGAGGGTATTCCTGTGGATCTGAAGAAGATAAAAGTGGTTTAGAGTTTTCCCAGATCGTCCCTAGCAACAAAGATTCGGAGCATTCTGAGCTTGTCCGGTTATCATCGTTGCTTCGTGGAGGGTTTCTTGTCTATTGCATCGCCATTGACCAAATTGACCCAAAAAGGTGCTATTTTTAGGTGGTTGGATGAGTGTGGGGAGAGTTTTTAGAATCTCAAGACTTCCTTGACCACAACTCTTGTTCTAGTTTGTCTTCTCAAATTGGTATTGGGTGTGTCTTTAAGCAAGAGGGTAGAGTGATTGCTTATGAATCATGCCAGTTGAAGTCTCATGAGAAGAACTACCATGTTCATGATTTGGAGTTAGTTTACATCGTTCATGCATTGAAGATTTGGAGGCATTATTTCTACGGCATGTCTTGTGTGGTGTTTACGGATCATCGGAGTCTCTAACACTTGTTCAAAGAAAATGAACTAAATTTGAGGCAGCGAAGATGGTTGGAGCCGCTAAAGGACTATGATATCACCATTTTGTATCATTATAAGAAGGGCAACGTAGTGGTCGGGGCCTTAAGTCGAAAGGAAGTGAGTATGGGTAGCCTTGCATTCATTCATGTTGGCGTGAGACCTTTTGCAGTTGATGTTCAGGCATTGGCCAACTAGTTCGTAAGATTAGATATTTTGGAGCCTAGTAGAGTCCTAGCTTGTGTGGTTTCTCAGTCTTCCATAAATGATCGTATCATAGAGAGCCGGTATGATGATCCCCACTTACTTTTCCTTAAGGACACGATTCAGCACGGCGATGCCAAAGATATGGCTATTGGGGATGATGGGGTATTGAGGATGCATGGTCGAATTTGTGTGCCTAATTTCAATAGGCTACGTGATTTGATTCTTGAAGAGGCCCACAGTTTGCAGTATTCCATTCATGGAGGTGTCGCAAAGATGTACCAGGACTTGAGGCACCATTATTGGTGGAGGATAAATAAGGATATAGTGAGATTTGTAGCTTGGTGCCTTAACTGTCAGCAGGTGCAATATGAGCATTAGAGACTGGGTGGATTGCTTTAGAGGATAGAGATTCCATAGTGGAAATGGGAGCGGATTACCATGTATTTTGTATTTGGGCTCCCACGGACTTCGAGGAAGTTTGATGCTATTTGAATGATTGTGGATCAGCTGACCAAGTCCGCGCACTTCATACATGTTCGGATTACGTATTCTTCAAAGAGATTGGATGAGATGTATATCCAAGAGATTGTGCACCTTTACGGTGTGCCAATGTCCATCGTTTCAGATCACGACACACAATTTACATCACAATTTTGGAGAGACATGCAACAAGAGTTGGGCACCCAGGTTGAGCTAAGTACAACATTTCACCCTCTGACGGACGGACAGTCTGTGCGCACTATTCATATATTGGAGGATATGCTTCGCACTTGTGTCATTGATTCCGGGGGTTCATGGTATCAGTTTCTGTCGCTCGTGGTGTTTGGATAAAACAACAGCTACCAGTCGATCATTTAGATGGCTCCGTTTGACACTTTGTATGGAAGACGATGTAGATCTCCGATGGGTTGGTTTGAGCCGAGTGAGGCTAGGCTATTGGGTACTGACTTGGTTCAAGATGCTTTGGACAAGGTTAAATTGATCCAGGAGTGGCTTCGCACAGTGCATTCGAGACAAAAGCGTTATGTTGACAGGAAGGTTTGTGACGTTTCTACATGGTTGGGGAGAAGGTTCTGCTCAAAGTTTCACCCATGAAGGGTGTTATGAGACTCGGGAAGAAGGGAAAGTTGAGCCCTCGGTATATTGGACCATTTGAGGTGCTTCAAAAGATTGGGGAGGTGGCTTACAGGCTGGCCTTTCCGCCTAGTTTGTCGAGTGTGCATCTAGTATTTCATGTTTCTATGCTCCGGAAGTATATCGGCGAGCCATCCCATGTTTTGGATTTCACCACGGTTCAGTTGGATGGTGATTTGACTTATGATGTGGAGCCGGTGGCCATTTTGGATCGACAGGTTCAGTGGAGAGGTCAACCAGTTGAGGAGGCTACTTGGGAGACTGAGCAGGAGATGCCGAGCAGATATCCACACCTATTTGAGGCTCCAGGTATGTTTCTAGAGCCGTTCGAGGACAGTCGTTTGTTTAAGAGGTGGAGGATGTAACAATCTGACCACTTTTTTTGAGAGTTGTATCCCCGTTTCCCCATTTACTGCTCATTTTTTGCTTTATAGCTGTTATGTGACTTGCCGGGTTAGTCGGTTTGGGTCTTGAATGATTTCAGAATGAAATGAGACACTTAGTCTCAAGGTTGAAAACTTAAATTAAAATGGTTGACCGGATGTTGACTTATGAGTAAACAACTCCGAAATGGATTTTTGATGTTTTCGTTAGCTATGTGGGTGATTTTGAACATTGGAGCGTGTCCGGATTGTGGTTTGGAGGCTCGAAGTTGAATTAGGTTTGAAATGGCAGAAGTTGGTTTTATTGGAAAGTTTGACCTAGAGTGGACTTTTTGATATCGAGGCCGGATTCCAATTGCGGAAGTTAGAGTAGGATCGTGGTGTCATTTGTGACTTGTGTGCCAAATTTGGGGTCAATCGGATGGGATTTGATAGGTTTCATCATCATTGTAGAAGTTGGAATTTCCTTAGTTTCAATAGGTTTGAATTGGTGTGCGATTCGTTTGATGTGTGTTGGTTGATTTCCCAATGCACACGCAAGTGTACGTGGTCGACAAGTAATAT
>ML391771.1:44262-59165 GCA_005239525.1 Nicotiana knightiana | reverse complement strand
CCCCCCGGGACCTCAACCAAAACCACCAACCAACTCTAATACCGTATTCAAACTAGGTCGAGCCTTAAGAACACATCTCATAACATCAAAATCATCGATTATGCATAGGTTCAAGCCTAGGAACTTAGAAAAATTCTAGAGTTCACATCCGACGCCAAAACACATCTAAACTCATCCGAATGACTTTAAATTTTGCACATAGATCATAAACGACATTACGGACCTGCTGTCCCTCCCGGAAATCCATTCCTAGTCCGATATCAGAATCTCACCTGTCGGCCGAATTCGCTCGAAATCTAATTTTCGCCAATTCAAGCCTAAATCCACAAGCGACCTCAAAAACACATTCCGAGTACGCTCCTAACCCCGAAATCACCCAACAGAGCTAATGGAGTTGACGGAATCCCATTCTGGATACGTCTTCATACAGCTCTAGCTACGGCCAGATTTCTAAAGCTAAGATCCATTTATGGACTATGTGTCCAAAATCACCCCGGATTTCATCATTAAACGCACCGACAGGTTCCAATAACATAATTAGACATGGGAGAAACGATAAATAGGGGATCGAGGCGTTAATTCTTATAACGATGGGCCGAGTCGTTACATCCTTCCCCTCTTAAGAAAATCGTTCGTCCTCAAACGAGCATAGAAACATAACTGAAGCTGGGAAAAGATGAGGGTACTGACTCCGCATATCCTGCTCGGTCTCCCAAGTCGCCTCCTCGACTGGCTGACCCCTCCACTGAGCCTTTACTGACGCAATATCCTTTGACCTGAACATTATGACCTGCCTGCCCAATATAGATACAAGCTCCTCAACATATGATAGATCCTTGTCCAACTAGACTAAGCTGAAATCCAAGACATGACTCAGGTCACCGCGATACTTCCGGAGCATGGAGACGTGGAACACCAGATGAACCCTTGCTAGGGTGGGAGGCAGGGCTAGCTCATAAGAAACCTCCCCAACACGTAGCAACGCCTCAAAAGGGCCAATAAATCTCGGACTCAGCTTTCCCTTCTTCCCAAACCTCATGACGCCCTTCATAGGCGATACCCGAAGCAAAACCCGATCACTAGCCATAAATGCTAAGTCCCGAACCTTCTGATCCACGTAGCTCTTCTGCCTGGACTGAGCTGTGCGAAGTCTCTCCTGAACCACCTTTACCTTGTCCAGGGCATCCCAAACCATGTCTGTACCCAACAATCGGGCCTCGCCCAGCTAAAACCATCCCACGGGAGACCTGCACCGCCTACCATACAAGGCTTCATATGGCACCATCTGAATGCTGGACTGGAAACTGTTGTTGTACGCATACTCTGTAAGGGGCAAGAATCGATCCCATGACCCTCAAAAATCCATCACACAGACTCAGAGCATATCCTCGAGGATCTGAATCATACGCTCGGACTACCCGTCCGTCTGAGGGTGAAAAGCTGTGCTCAACTCTACCCTGGTGCCTAACTCCTGCTGAACGGATCTCCAGAACTATGAAGTGACCTGTGTACCTCTGTCTGAAATGATAGATACTGGAATACTGTGGAGGCGAACAATGTCTCTGATATAAATCTCAGCCAACCTCTCCGATGAATATGTAGTCAGTACCAGAATGAAATGGGCTGATTTGGTCAACCGGTCCACAATCACCCAAATAGCATCATGCTTCCTCAAAGTACGAGGAAGTCCAACCACAAAGTCCATGGTGATCCGCTCCCACTTCCACTCTGGAAGCTCAATCTGCTGAAGTAACCCTCCCAGTCTTTGATGCTCACATTTGACCTGCTGAGAGTTGAGATAGTTGGCTACAAACTCTGCTATATCCTTCTTCATTCTTCGCCACCAATAGTGCTATCCCAGATCCTGGTACATCTTCGTGGTACCCGGATGGATGGAATACCGTGAACTATGGGCCTCCTCAAGAATCAACTCCCGAAGCCCATCTACGTTGGGCACACAGATTCGGCCCTGCATCCTCATCACCCCATCCTCTCCTATAGTCACATCTGTGGCATCACCCCACCAGACTCTATCCTGGAGAACTAAAAGGTGGGGATCATCATACGGGTGCTCTCTGATACGATCATGGAGGGAAGATCGAGCAACCACACAAGCTAATACCCGGTAGGGCTCTGAAAGATCCAATCCCATGAACTGACTGGCTAAGGACTGAACATGTAAGGCTAGAGGCTTCTCAGCTGCATGAAGGTATTCCAAACTCCCCAAACTCTCCGACCAGCGACTCAAGGTGTCGACCACCATATTAGCCTTCCCCGGGTGATATAATATAGTGACGTCATAGTCCTTTAGCAACTCTAACCACCTACACTGGCGCAAATTTAGATCCTTCTGCCTAAATATGTGCTGCTAACTCCGGTGATCCGTAAATATCTCATAGGGAACACCATATAAATAATGACTCCATATCTTCAGGGCGTGAATAATCGTTGCCAACTCGAGATCATGAACAAGGTAGTTCTTCTCATGGACCTTCAACTACCTGGACGTGTAGGCAATCACCCTACCGTTCTGCATCAACACCGCTCCCAAGACAATCCTCGAAGCATCACAATAAACTTTATAGGATCCGGAACCGGTAGGCAAAACCAACACAGGAGCTGTAGTCATGGCTGTCTTGAGCTTCTGAAAACTCTCCTCACACTCCTCAGTCCATATAAAAGGTGCACCCTTCTGGGTCAGTCTGGTAATAGGCGCTGAAATGAATGAAAATCCCTCCACAAAGCAGCGATAATACCCAGCCAAACCGAGGAAACTACGGATCTCAGTAGCTGAGCCAAAATTGACACTTAGAAAACTTGGCATACAACTTCTTCTCCCTCAATGTCCGAAGCACGGTCCTCAAGTGCTGCTCATGGTCCTCCTGGGACCTAGAATATACCAGAATGTCATCAATGAACACGATGACGAAAGTTTCAAGATAAGGCCGGAATATGCTGTGCATCAAGTGCATGAAGGCTGCTGGGGCGTTGGTCAGCCCGAATGACAAAACAAGGAACTCATAGTGGCCATATTTGGTCCTGAAGTCAGTCTTCGAGATATTCGGTTCCCGAATCTTCAGCTGATGATAACCTGAACGTAGATCAATCTTGGAGAACAATATAGCACCCTGTAACTGGTCAAATAGATCATCAATGCGAGGCAATGGGTACCTGTTCCTCACTGTCACCTTATTCAACTACCGGTAGTCAATACACATACGCATCAAACCATCTTTTTTCTTCACAAATAATACCTGAGCGCCCCAAGGTGATACACTGGGCTTGATGAATCCTTTCTCAAGCAACTCCTGTAACTGTTCCTTCAACTCCTTCAGATCAGGAGGAGCCAAGGAGGAATGGAAATGGGATGAGTGCCCGGCAACAAGTCAATGCCGAAATCAATGTTTCTATCAGGTGGCATACCCGGAAGATCTGCTGGAAATACATCAGAATAGTCTCTGACAACTGGAACTGACTCCACTGTAGGGGTCTCGGTGCTAACATCTCTCAGATAAGACAAATATGAATCACACCCCTTCCCAGCTATCCGTTGAGCCTTAAGAAAAGAAATGACTCGGAGGGGAGTATACTCCAAGGAACCTCTCCACTCTAACCTCGGAGATCCGGGCTTAGCCAGCATCACGGTCTTGGCATGACAATCAAGAATAGCATAATAGGGAGATAGCCAGTCCATACCCAATATAACATCGAAATTTACCATACTAAGTAGTAGCAAATCAGCTCTGGTCTCAAAATAACTGATAGTAATCAAACATGACCTATATACACGGTCCACAACAAGAGAATCTCTCACCGGAGTAGAAACATAAACAGGGGAACTCAAAGAGTCCCGGGCTATCCCCAGATGTGAAGCAAAATAGGAAGACACATATGAATATGTAGAGCCTGAGTCAAATAATACCGATGCATCCCTATGGCAAACGGGAACAATACCTGTAATAACTGAATCTGAAGCAATGGCCTCGGACCGAGCCAGAAGAGCATAGTACCTGGCCAGGCCTCCCCCTCTAGGGCGACCTCGACCTCCCCAACCTCCACCTCGAGCTGCCTGAGGTGGTGGGGTAGCAGCTGTGGCTGGAAGAATAGCTGGAGGACCTGGAGGAAGGCGTGGAGCCTGATAAATCTGAGGGGGTGCACCCTGATAAGTCTGAGGTGGTGCACTCTTTCCCGCTATGAGGCAATCCTTGATCATATGCCGAGGGTCACCACACCCAAAACAACCCCTCTGAGGACGCAATGGCTGATGCTGACTCTGAACTGGCCTGCTGGACTGGCCAGTGGTAGCACCTCGAGCTGGAGGAACATGAGATACCGGTGGTGCATAATAAGGCTTCTGAGGTCTAGGAGGAGCTGGAATACCGCTGGCTGCTGGAAGAGCTGAATGAATGGGGCGGCTCACAAAACCCCTACCATGGCATGCTGCATGTGTACGAACTCCTGAAAAATGACCCGTCTCTCGAGACCTCTTGGCCTCTCTCTCCTCTCTGTCCCATGCCAACATACTCTCAATCCTCATAGCCATGCTCATGGCATGCTGGTAAGTAATATCTGTCTCCAGCTCTCTGGCCATGCTAGTACGAATGCTGGGATGGAGCCCCTCAATAAAACGGCGGACTCACTCTCTTTGACCGTAGAAACCAAAGCTGGTGCATGTCGTGCCAAGTCACTGAACCGGACTGCATACTCTGACACGGTCAAGGTACCCTGGCGTAGCTGCTCAAACTCTGCACGCCAAGCATCCCTGAGACTTTGAGGGACAAACTCGAGCAAAAACATCTCTGAAAACTGAGCCCAAGTAAGTGAGGTTGCCTCGTCCGGACTACTAATCTCAAATGCACGCCACCACTGATAAGCTGCTTCTCTCAGCTGGAAAGTAATGAAAGAGACCCCACTCGTCTCCACAATACCCATGGTGCGAAGGATACGATGACACCATTCTAGAAAACCCACAGCGTCATCTGAAGCCAATCCGCTGAAATCAGGTGGGTGGTACTTCTTGTACCTCTCAAGACGCAGCTGCTCAGACTCAGATACAACTGCTCTAGCCTCAGGCTGAACTAGGGCTGCTGGAGGCATAGGGATATACTCTGGGATCTGCCCTATATGAACCCTCTGCTCAGGAGTACGGGCTGCGGGAGTCTGTGTCCCTCCCCCGGCTTGGGATGTGGCTGGGGCTATTGGTCCCACCTGAGACAGAGTACTGAAAGCACTCATGAACTGGGCCAAAGTCTCCTTGAGGTCTGGAGTGACAGTAGGGACCTCTTGTGCCCCTCCAACGGTAGCTGTCGGGGGCTCCTCTACCTCTGCTCTAGCCAGTGCTCGGACCGCACCGCGTGCTCGCCCCCTGCCCCAGCCCCTGCCTCTGGTTGCTCTGACTGGGGGCTCGGGTGCCTGGTCATCAGTTCGTCCGGTACAGGTACGAACCATCTGCAAGCAAGAATAGAATAGAGTTTAAGAATTTGATGATGGTAACTAGCACGATAAGGAATTCCAAAGAATTTGATTATTCTTAACAGTTACATAGACTCCCGAAGATAGATACAGACGTCTCCGCACCTATCCGCAAGACTCTAATAAACTGGCTTGTGATGTTGTGACTCCTATGAACCTAGACGCTCTGATACCAACTTGTCACGACCCAATTTACCCTCCGAAAGGTATCGTGACAGCACCTAGTCTCTATGACTAGGTAAGCCTAAAAATATGCGGAAAATAACAGAATCAATAAAATAAAGACAAAAAGGATATCAACTAGATATAAGGTAGCTACAGCATAAAACTCTATGGTTCAATATACAAAGTTGAAATGAAAGTGTAGTCTCATATACGAACTATAAATATGCTAAGATAGGAGGTGGGACACAGAAGCTCTGCGGACGCTGCAGAAATACCTCAAAGTCTCCCGAAGATCTGCTACTCTACTGACTCCGGAACGGTGCGCAGGAACCTGGGTATGCACATGAGAAAAATGCGCAGAAGGGCGTGAGTACTCCACATTCGGTACCCAGTAAGTGCCAAGCCTAACCCCAGTCAAGTAGTGACGAGGTCAGGTTACGGCTCTACTGAGTTTGCAAAAATAAACAGATATAATTAACAAATAAGTAAAACAGTAATAATTAACAGGAAGTAAAGTGAACCGGAAAGAATGAAGTAGTAAATATCAATTCTGCATAGCATATGAATCAGTAGATAGTCGTACGATGCAATACAGGGGAAAGTCTCAGGTCTCGGCCCGCAGTCCCGATGTAAATATGCAATGCAATGCGAGGGAAAGTCTCAGGTCATAGCCCGCAGTCCCAATGTAAATATGCAGTGCAATTCAAGGGAAAGTCTCAGGTCATAGCCCGTAGTCCCAATATAAATATGCAATGCAATGCAAGGGAAAGTTTCAGGTCGTAGCCCGCAGCCCCTATGTAAATATGCAATACAATGCACAGGAAAGTCTCAGGTCATAGCCCGCAGTCCCAATGTAAATATGTAATGCGAGATGTATATCAGATATAGCGTAATTCAAAAGTTTGGGAAAACAGTTGGAAAATATAGAGGAAAGGTACTTAACCCAGTTTCAAATAATAGTAACGAGTGGAAAATCAGGTAAAATCGTTGGACGTGATAGAATCTTAAGCCGCTACTCAGTTAAACCAATAACAGAAGTAATAGGAATTGAGGATGAAGTATATCATAAAAGGAAACAATGGATTTCGTGAGAATACCCCGTGCACGTACTCGTCACCTCACGTACATGGGGTTTTAATGTCAAAAATTAGTTATAAATGCCTAAGGGAATTTCCCAACACAGAGTTAGGCAATCCACTTACCTCGACTGTGCTAATCAAATAATAATCACGCTCTTGCCACGGGTATCCAACTCCGGGTGGCCCAAATCAATTCAATTCGATTGCATAATGTAAATATCATTTCAAGAAATCAAAATAACTAATAAATTCGATGCTAACACGCGAAATTAGGAATTTTGACCAAAACGCCCCTTGGGCCCACGTCTCGGAATCGGGTACAAGTTATATTTTCCGGACATCCATTCACTCACGAACTCACTCGACCAAAAACATCGAAATCCGACGCCAAAAACTCCTTAAATTCTCATAATTTCAGTTTGGGGAAGTTTCATCAAGTTCTCATGGGTTTTCCCTCATTTTTGATAATTAAACTAAAGAAAACAACGGGGATTAATGGTCTAACAATGAATTAGGATTAGAAAATGTTACCTATGATCCTTCTCTCAAAAAACCACTGAAATTCGTCAATTCCCGAGCTCCCAAATGATTTTTTAGACTTATGAAATAAGCCCTCAGATTTTTTTGGAATGAACACACAGGGATCTCGCACCTGCGGTCCCGATCACCGCGCCTGCAGTACCGCACCTGCTGAAAAAGCATTGCAGGTGCAGAATTCACTTAAGTCCACTGGGGCCGCAACTGCGGTTGTTTGGTCGCGCCTGCGGTTCTGCACCTGCGGAACCCAGGTCGTACCTGCGACCACTGGTCAATTCCCTGACCATCACACCTGCAATCAGCCCTATTGTGCCTACGTGTCTGCACCTGCGGGAAAACCTTCGCAGGTGCGAAAACACCAGAAGAAGGTCTGGTGCAGCAATTTGATAAGTTCCAAATTCTCCCGTTAAGCATCCGAAACAATCCTGAGCCCCCCCGGGACCTCAACCAAAACCACCAACCGACCCTAATACCTTATTCAAACTAGGTAGAGCCTTAAGAATACTTCTCATAGCATCAAAATCATCGATTATGCATAGATTCAAGCCTAGGAACTTAGGAAAAGTCTAGAATTCACATCCGAGGCCGAAACACGTCTAAACTCATCCGAATGACTTAAAATTTTGCACACAGGTCATAAACGACATTACAGACCTGCTATCGCTCCTGGAAATCCATTCCGAGTCCGATATCAGAATCTCACCTATCGGCCGAATTCTCCGGAAATCTAACTTTCGCCAATTCAAGCCTAAATCCACAACCGACCTCGAAAACACATTTCGAGTACGCTCCTACCCACAAAATCACCCAACGGAGGTAACGGAGTCGACGGAATCCCAATCCGTATCCGTCTTCACACAACTCTAGCTACGACCAGATTTCTAAAGCTAAGATCCACATTTATGGACTTTGTGTCCAAAATCACCCCGGATTTCATCACTCAACGCACCGACAGGTTCCAATAACATAATTAGACATGGGAGAAACAGTAAATAGGGATCAGAGCGTTAATTCTTATAACGACCGGCCGAGTCGTTACAGTGGTAGTCTTACCCAGGCTTAGAGACTATGTGCCGTCATGATTCTTAAAGTAGCATTTTGGGGTCATGACAATCTCAAAATCTGTTCCTTGAGGTAAAACTTGTAAAGACACCAAAAACAAACAAACGAACTAAATTTTCTACCCTAATTTTCACTAGGAAAATTTTGTGAGTTATTGTGACAAAAATTATGAATTACTTCTTTTATTTAAATCAAGGAAATACTGGAAATGGTGTACACTAAAGAAATCATGATTTTCTGGGAATGGTGTACCCTTATTTTCATATGAAACCTCAACTAAGGATTGATGTACCTTATATCGAGGAAACCTACTAGGGGATGGTGTACCCTTTTGCCTATATCATCAACTGAGGAATGATGTATCTGATGTGAGGCTAGAATTAATAGTTTAACATGTTATATACCTTACATTTTATGTGCGTTAATGATAGAAATACACTTTTTATGTGCTTAATGAAGTCTATTTCATGTGTAGGTGAATTGGAAATGGAAACCGAGCTAATGGATGCAAATAAATCAAATATATGCTCAAGAGGCGAGGAGGAGTGCACCGGGCTATAGCCGGGCGCCAGAGCCCAAACGCCTGACCCTGCCTGGCGTTAGAGCTGAAATGCCTGAACCTGCCTGGCGTTAGCAAGGCATTAGAGCTGAAACGCATGCCTTAGCTTGGCGTTAGCCAGGCGCCAGGGCCCAACGCCAGGCCCCTGTTCCGCTAAATTCGAGTGTTGAAGAGTTTAAGTGTTTCCCGGTTGGAATAGAAGTCTCCTACATGTTTAGGGTTTGTCCTAAACATATAAATAGACCCCAAAAACACAACTCGGAAGAGAGGAGTCGAAGAGAAGAAGCCATTAAAGTGAAAAAAAACTTGTGGATTACTACTCAGTGAAGCAAACATTGATTTTTATAGCTTTTAATTATTATTTTGTAGTTCAATTATGCAAGTTGTTTTAGAATTGATTCTTATGAATATGGGTGGCTAAGTTCTCTAATCTAGGGTTTTGGTGGAACCCGTTGGGGGATGAGCTTATTGTGTTATTAATATAGTTCTGATTGGTTGATTAATCTCTATTTGTTCAACTACGTTCTTGTTGTAGTTATTTGAATGGCCATCAATTAGCGATCCTATTTATTATGTATCTACTTGAGAGAGAGTGCCTATTTAGGTAGTTGATTGAATAACACCACTCCCAGAGTATAGACAAAAGTCATAACCGAGGGTTTAGAGGTTGGATTAGAGATAAGGATACCTCGGGTGCAATCTAAAGTGAACTGTAATGCAATCTAACTAGCGTAACTTGAGTGAGTGCGTCTAGTAAATTATCATAATTACTTGAGAGAGATTTATGGTAGATAGAGTGTTCATGATTGATAGAGACAACTAATCAAACTATAAGAAGTATCCGAGAAGTAAGTTCACCAACGGGGGAAACCATAACCTTAGACCTTTATCATCATTATTTACAACACATTGTTAGTAATTGCTAGTTATTATTATTGTCAGTAGAATTAGTAAAACATCACCAATTTATATTAAAAAGTCTTGAGAGAATTGATTGAGTAAAAGTTGCGTATTCTAAAGACTTGATTGATACGTAAATTCCCTGTGGGATCGACTCTGGGCATAATACCCCGGATTATATTTGCAATGCCCGTTTAGTATTTTATTAGACATAGTTGAGCGTGATCAGATTTTGGCGCCGTTACTGGGGAATTAACGGTATTATCAATTGAGTTGGAAGAAATACAAAATTCTGAAATATAGTCAATTTTTCTTAAATTTTCATTTTTACATTGAAAATTTAACGTTTGCCAACGTGTTGCAGGTGCATGCCTAGAAACTCATTGAGGACTGGTGAAGTAGTTGAAGCCTTATCAGACCCCGAGAAAGTTTTCAAGGCACTAAACCGGACCAACCGGAAAAGCAAACATCAACCACAAATTGAACAAATTGAAACAGACATGGAAGATGCACACAACCGGAATAATCATGGGGATGACGTGGTAGACCCAGTCGCTCACATAGGGGGCGAGGCTCCCCTATATGACTGGGCACAACCTACAACTGAGAATTTGGCCACAGTGATACTGGTTTCGCAGATACAGACTGAGTCCTTTCAGATAACAAATAATATGCTGCACTTATTACAGAACAAAGGGCTATTCTCAGGGTTATACATTGAAGACCCCTAGCAACACTTGAAAAACTTCCTGTCAATCTGCAAAATACAAAGACAGCCTAACGTCACTCAGGAGGCAATAAAACTGTTGTTGTTTCCATTCTCAGTGACTGGTGCTGCCCAAACTTGGCTAAACTCACTCCCCATAAACTCCATTACCACGTAGGAGGAGTTAGTTAAGCAATTCGTGAACAAGTTTCATCCACCCAACAAGACTGCTCAACAAATTGATGAAATCTTGAGCTTCAGACAGAAACCAGTTGAAACACTGCAAGAGACATGGGAACGATTTAAGGGGATGCTGGTTATCTGTCCACATCATGGTATTCCAGAGCAAATGTTGGGGCAGCATTTTTATATGGGTTTGGCTGATACTGTTAAAGCAAATGTTGATGCTTCGACTGGTGGAGCATTTCTGAGCAAAACGTGGAGAGAGAGTCAAATCTTACTTGATAAGATGACACATAATTCAGGATGTACAACAAGGAATGCACCTATTACTCCTGTAGTTTATTCAGTGCCATTTGATCCATCTAATACTATTGCTGAGAACGTGGCCACCTTGATAACCCAAATGAGTATACTTACTAAGAAGGTGGAGGAATCAGGACAAAAACAGCAGGTACACATCGTAGACACAACCAATGGGGGCTTATTCACATCTTGCATTAGTCAACCACTTGGTAATCACTGGAATGCAGAATGTCATCACCCTCCTTATCCAGAAAATATGAATTATGTGTCGAATTATGGAAGCCAGAGACAAGGGGGGCAGAAATGGGGTGAGCAAGTTCAACCATATAGACCACCCTACCAACAACAGAACAGTGGAAATATGGGTGTCAGGGGACAACAAGGTAATGCAACACCGTATCAGAGGCCACAAGGTTATAACCATCAGAATCAACAACAAGCATACTACCCTCCTCAGCATCAACAGGGGGGAAAGCAAGAATATGGGTTTTCCAGGTTAGAAGCTATGATGCAGCAGGTTATTGGGTAAAATACCAAAATCAGTAAGAGAGTAGATATACATGATGCTGCTATTAAAAATATTGAAGTACAGTTGGCCAGATATCTATGGCAGTGAACAATCGTCCTCCTGGAACATTACCTGCAGATACTCAGGTAAATCCTATGGACCAGGTCCCAAGGCAGCTGATGGCAGTGACTCTCCTTAGTGGCAGAGAATTAAACTTGGAACTGGAGAGAGATCGTGAAAGCAGACAGGCCGAGACACTGGTACCCATGTCGATTGAAGTTGCTGATTCGACAAACTTGACCAAGGTAACAACGCAACCTACTGAAGGAGAACCTAGTGCACAGAGTGAGACTGAAAAAGAAGTGGAGATAGCCCAGACGCCGGTAGTTGAGGTGGTGGCTGAGAAATAAAAGTCCCAAATTACTAGAAAAAAGAGACCGCCAGCTCCATTCCCTCAGAGGCTAGCCAAATACCAAAAGGATGAACAGTCCAAAAAGTTCTTGGGCATGCTAAAGCAAATACAGGTAAATATCCTATTGATTGATGCGTTGAAGGAAATGCCTGGTTACGCTAAAATGATAAAGGACTTGATGTCCAGAAAAGTTGACTTCCAAGATCTGGCTACTGTCACCCTTACTCAGACTTGTAGTGCGGTGATGACGCGCCCTATTGCTGAAAAGTTGTCTGACCCAGGGAGTTTTACAATTCCTTGTACCATTGGCAACTTAGCTTTCACCAAAGCTCTATGTGACTTGGGGGCCAGCATTAATCTGATGCCGCTGGCCATATATAAAAGACTGGGGATTGGTAGAGCCAGGCCCACCTCCATGCTGCTGCAACTTGCTGATAGGACGGTGAAGAGACCGTCGGGTATTCTGGATGATGTATTGGTGCAAGTGGGGAAGTTTGTATTTCCTGCTGATTTTGTGATATTAGACTGCAAAGTGGATGAGGAAATTCCCATAATCTTGGGAAGGCCATTTTTGGCCACAGGCAGAGCTCTTATCGATTGTGAGACTGGTGAACTTAAGATGAGGCTCAATGATGAAGAAATCACTTTCAACGTGCAGAAGTCTATGAGGCGACCTAGTGAGTTCGCCAACTGCTCTCTTATTGATGCTGTGAATGTGATCCCAGAAAAAGATGATGCATCCCTGACTGTTGGGGACCCTTTGGATGAATGTTTGATGAATTAAGATGATATGAACGGTGAAGAACTGGCAGATTGGGTGTTAGCACTTGAGGAAAAAGGGGTATGGCCAAAGGCTCTCGAGTTTGAGTCACTATACGTAGAGGAAAGAGAGAAATGCCGGCCAATCCATCTATTGAAGAACCACCCAGGTTGGAAATGAAATCAGAGGATGAGGATGTGGTAGAAAACATACTAGATTTAACCAAGGACATCGACGATACATACCTTGTTGAATCTAGTGTCATTATTGTTGAGGATGTTGGTACACGCTCCGGCCATTTTTTCACATTGTGCTAGGATGATGATATGCAAATAGAGTTATTTGAACCACCTGATGAGTTGAGGGATAAAGAACAAGATGCCTACATTCTGGAGTTCTTCTTGCCAGAAAGTAGGGAGTACACATTTCGTTGAAAGGCCAAGAAACGCAGATTACTACATTTTTTTATTGGGCCAGGCAAATTTATTCCACCACCCCAGGAGCATGATCATAGAGCAGATTCAAAACTTGGGATCCAATTTATAAGTTCAAAGTGGAGGCATAAAGTGATTAAAGCATTTTCTCGAAGGAGCATGGAAAGTAAAAATTAATGGAAAGGATGTCGACGCTACATGAGCAGGGAGTTTCTTGCACCTTACTTTTATTTCTTGTTTTGTATATATGTGATGCACTGAGGACACTGGATGATTTAAGTGTGGGGTGTTGTATATATTTGTTGTGATTTATTGTTTAGTGTGGTTTCTTGTTAGTAGTTTTATCTTTTATTGTTAGTAAGTTTTTCTTTTAGGTAGAACAAAACAGAAAATTTTAATTAGAAATATGTGGACTCTTCCTGACGATGGATCTCCTAGACAGTTTTCTTGAAGGAAGTAGTAAGTCTAAAGAAAATACCAAAAAGATTATTGTTTTAGGTAGTGTAGTAATTCCCCCTTGGTTTTTCTTTGGACCACGATTATTTTCCAAGGGTTTTTAATTGAATTGGGTGTAGGTAGTTTTTAATTCTTCGGAGTAGTAATCACATGGTTAAGGGTTTAATAGTAGCAATATCTCGAAATGTGCTAATGCCTTGAGAATAGTCAGTACTTTGGTTGTGACGCTTAGGCTCAATTCTTTGACTCCAAGATAAATACCTTAAATCAGGAATTCTTAAGATTTGCTTCACTGCTTTGACTGGAGTGTTGTGATAGATCCAATCCTGAGTGAGTTATGTGCCAAGTGTGTATGAGGTTTGTATTCTATTCTATGCATCGCATTTGATGTCTAGAACTTGCCCCGTGTGTGTGCAAAGCGAAATAAAAGTTTTGTTCAGTATTGGAAGTGATATAGGCATTTCTTTGTTGAGCCAACAATATATATTTTACCCACCTAATTGTTATGTATCGTAGTTAACGTCATTGAGCCTATAATCCTGTTTCTTTGGCAGCCACATTACAAGCCATACCCCTTTGTTTGAAACAATCATATATTTGAACCTTGTCACCTCTCGTAAGCACTGAAAAAGTGATGAAATATGGAAAAGTTAAAGTGTGGGGTGGTAGGTTGGTTTTTGAGAGGAATAATTGAAATACGGAGAAAGGTGCACTGTTTGAAAAAGTAAGAGTCATTTGAGAAAAAATAAAAAAAAACAAAATATATATATATATATATAGAAAATAAATAGTTGTAGTGTTGTGAAAGAAAAAATATAGGTGGTGACTCTTGATGTAATTGTGCTTAAAGAAGTATGGGGTATTAAAATTGATGTGAAGGTGGAGTTGGTTTAATATAAGTGCGAGGTTGAAAAGCTAAAGTATGTGTATTAAAGTGCTTAGGGAGGTGTAGTCACTCTTATATCCAAATGTATCCTACCCGTCCCGCAGCCTACATTACAACCAAATAAAGTCCTACTTGATCCTAGACTGAATGAGCTCGATTAGTAGAGTAGTACACTACGGGCAAGCCTATGGTGCATCTTTTGTGGCATATGAATATTATTTCTGAGAGCGAGTGAATTCTTTCTATCTTGAGTTCCTAAGTGTTCTTAAATTTTATTGTGTGAGGAACTAGCTCTTTGATTTGGTGAGGGCACATGATTCATGAAGGAAAGGTAATGTTGTTGACCTCTATGTTAGAGTAGTGAGTGGATTGTGAATAAAACATGGTATTTGTGGGTCGATTATTGAGGCGAGGATGTCACACCTCTGTACTTGAAATGTGTTAAAACTTCATGGTATAACTTGTTAAGGATTTTGCTTAA
>ML391771.1:0-44239 GCA_005239525.1 Nicotiana knightiana | reverse complement strand
GAGTCTATTTCATGTGTAGGTGAATTGGAGATGGAAACCGAGCTAAATGGATGCAAATACATCGAAAATACGCTCAAGAGGCGAGGAGGAGTGCACCGGGCTATAGCCGGGCGCCAGAGCCCAAACGCCTGACCCTGCCAGGCGTTAGCCAGGCGTTAGAGCTGAAACGCCTGACCCTGCCTGGCAAAAGCCAGGCGTTAGAGCGGAAACGCCTGCCTAAGCCTGGCGTTAGCCAGGCGCCAGGGCCCAAACGCCAGGCCCCTGTTCCGGCTAAATTCGAGTTTTGAAGAGTTTAAGTGTTTCCCGATTGGAATAGAAGTCTCCTACATGTTTATGGTTTATCCTAAACATATGAATAGACCCCAAAAACACAACTTGGAAGAGAGGATTCGAAGGGAAGAATCCATTGAAGTGAAGAAAAACTTGTGGATTACTACTCAGTAAAGCAAACATTGATTTTTATAGCTTTTAATTATTATTTTGTAGTTCAATTATGCAAGTTGTTTTAGAATTGATTCTTATGAATATGAGTATCTAAGTTCTCTAATCTAGAGTTTTGGTGGAACCCGTTGGGGGATGAACTTATTGTGTTATTAATATTGTTCTGATTGGTTGATTAATCATTTTTTGTTCAACTATGTTCTTGTTGTAGGTATTTGAATGGCCATCGATTAGCTGTTCCTATTTATTATGTATCTACTTGAGAGAGAGTGCATATTTAGGTAGTTGTTTGAATAACACCACTCCCAGAGTATAGACGAAAGTCATAACCGAGGGTTTAGAGGTTGGATTAGAGATAACGATACCTCGGGTGCAATCTAAAGTGAACTGTAATGCAATCTAGCTAGCGTAACTTGAGAGAGTGCGTCTAGTAAATTATTATAATTACTTGAGAGAGATTTATGGTAGATAGAGTGTTTACGATTGATAGATAAAACTAATCAAACTATAAGAAGTATCCGAGAAGTAAGTTCACCAACGGGGGAAACCAAAACCTTAGACCTTTATCATAATTGTTTACAACACATTGTTAGTAATTGTTAGTTATTATTATTGTCAGTAGAATTAGTAAAACATCACCAATTTATATTAAAAAGTCTTGAGAGAATTGATTGAGTAAAAGTTGCGTATTCTAAAGACTTGATTGATACGTAAATTCCCTGTGGGATCGACTCTGGGCATAATACCCCGGATTATATTTGCAACGCTCGTTTAGTCTTTTATTAGACATAGTTGAGCGTGATCAGTATCCTATGTTGGAAAATGCTTCTAGGGAATGATGTATCCTATGTTGGGAAATGTTGCTAGGGAATGATGTACATTATGCTAACAAGCGACTAGGGGATGATGTACCCTTTTGTCTTAAATATATTCAACTAGGGAATGGTGTACCCTATGTTGGAAAGTGCAGTTAGGGAATGGTGTACCCTATGCTAACATGTGACTAGGAAATGGTGTACCCTTTTGTCTTAGATATCATCAACTAGGTATGGTATACTCTAAGTTGAAACATGCAGCTAGGAATTGGTATACCCTATACTAGATGGATTTAAAGTATGTTAAGGGGCTGAGCAAAAACTGGTAAATTTTTGAGAAGACTTACCTTTTGAGGATGTTTGGTATTATGAAGCTATTTTTAGCTCCACGTGATTTTTCCTTTTGATGGTATCCACTTCTTGCGAGGTTATTTTTCAGGCATTGGGAGTTTCTTGTTTTTCAACAAAGAACAATTGTTAGTTCGGAATGGTAGTTGGTTTGTGGCCTTGAGTGCTTCAGACATCTTATTTTGGTCCATTCACTCATTTGGATGCTGATATGAGCGGTGTCTGGTTGCTTATTAGATGTAAAATTCATTTCTTGGTTCTATGAGATTTTGTACTTCACAGACTCCTGATTTGATGGCTCGTAGCCAGTTCTACCTGTCCATGGTGAATCTTGACTTTAACTTCACATTTTGCTTTGGAGGACATTTGGGACCTAAATTCTTTTCTGGAAGTTTCATTTTCAAGGAATATGCAAATCATGGTCAATCGGGGATGACTTGGTGCCTTTGCCAATGTCGAGTGGTTGAATGTAGCAGGTTGGTTCAGCCGGAACCTTGTTAGGTTTTGCCGTACTTTCTTTGCCATGATTTGGATACAAAGTTAGACCGAAAGGGATTTAAAGTAAAAGCTAGTATTGCAAAAGGCGAAGTAAGAGATTTTGGAAAAAATAAAGAATTTAAACAGGAGGCATCCATTTCAGCGCATGGAGATAAGGGCTTATCTGAAAGTACCTGCGAACTTCAGTGAATATGACATGCCTCTTGGAATGTATGCCCGATCTCTATAAACTGTCCAATTCTTAGAAATTCATCACAATCTTTTCCTTGATACCTATGACCTTTGTTTTGGACTGTGTTGATGCCATGGAGTTATCAGCTCTCTTTTGATCAATAGTGCCTATTGCGGGTTTTCACTAATTGTTCTCTCTCATTAACCTTCTTACTGTTGCCTTATAGTGCGCTCTGCGGTTTATCACCAATAATTCTCTCTTATTTTCATTTTCTCTACTCACCATTGCCTTACAGAGCCCGTGAGGATTTTCACCAATAAAGCTCTCTCATTTTGTTTTTCTCAATCTTGATGGTGCAAGGTCCAATACCCCTGACCTTTGATCTTAAATATTCTCACCAATTGGTTGGAAGGTCTTGAAAGGGTTTTAGGTGAAAAGAATACACATTGAACAACAACTTTGGAAACTTTCGGGCGAACCATCACCGAAATATCTTAACTGTTGCCCTTGTTTTAACTTTTGGGGAAATGTGCATTTTTTTTGTTTGGTTTGGACTGAACTTTAGAGTAGGTCTGTCTACGTGTCCTTTCAAAATTAGGTCGGACGCAGTTCACTTGATATGAACACTTTTTTTTCCTTTTTTTAAACAAACGGGTTCCAAAGAGGGTAACCAAAGAAGGATGACCGACTCAAATAGTTTCCAAATATAGTGATAGTATTTGGGAAGAAAGAATGAAAGCCCTCGTCATCCCAACCTAAGAAAATTTGTGCTGAATAACGAGTCAAACATAGTATGTTTCAAGTACATCTGCATTGGCGGTTATCTTTGGGACATCTCCTTCTATGTCTCCATGGTACAATGCTCCCTTTGGTAGCACACTCTTTTAACAATATATGGACCTTGCCATTTTTGGAGAAAGTTTTCCCTTAGCCTCTTCCTGATGTGGAAGGATACGCTTGAAAATTAGTTGTGCACTTCAAACTGTCTAAGTAGCACTTTCTAGTTATAGGCACGGGCTATTCTTTGTTGGTACAACTGCCCGTGACAAATTGCGGCTAGTCAATTTTCATCGATCGATGTCAATTGTTCCACACGAGTCTTTACCCATTCGTCATCCTCGATCTCGGATTTGACAATGATCCGAAGAGAGGGAATTTTGGTTTTCGTATTCAGTTTTGTAAATTAACATGGAGTTGCTCCAACTGATGTGCACATGGTTGTGTGGTGCCCCAAGAGTGCAAAAGGAAGCTTTTCATGAAATTTTCTGGAACCTTGGACTATTTTCCTAACGATCTTCTTAATATTCTTATTTGCAGCTTCGATAACACCATTGGCTTTGGGTCGGTAAGAAGTAGAATTGCCATGCATAATTTTTAATTGATTGCATACCTATCTCATCAAGTTAATATCCAAATTTGCAGCATTGTCTGTAATGTACAAAGTCTATCACCTTTTTCTTGGTAACAACTTTGAAGGTGATTGCCTTGACCCATTTTGTGAAGTAATCAATGGCAACCATGATGAATCTGTGACTGTTTCATGCTTTCGGTACAATTGGTTCAGTGACATCCATGCCACAGGCAATAAAAGGCCAAGGACTAGACATGGGATTCAAGTATGAAGATGGTGAATGAATCAGTCACTGTGTATCTAACATTGATGACACTTGCGGACAAAACTAAAGCAATCCTTTTCCATGGTCATCCAATAATATCCTGCTCGAAGTATTTTACTTGCAAGGACGTATATGTTCATGTGGGACCCACATACTCCGGAATGTACTTCACTCATGACCTTTTGGCTTAATTGGAGTCCACACATGTCAACAAATTCAGATATGGAGTTCTCTTGTATAGAATTTCTCCACTCAAAAAGATACCACTAAAAAATCTTATGATGGTTCTCCTTTGATCTCCGCTTGCTTGTTCCAGATACTTTTTTATTTTCAATAACCGTTTGATGTCATGGTACCATGGTTAGTTGTCCAATTCTCTCTCAATTGGATTGCAATAACCATGTCTTTCTCAGACTTGGATATCTAACGGGTCAATGTGAGTATTTCCCAGATAAGGGATCATTGAAGCTAAACTGTCTAATGCATCTGATAAATCATTGTAAAATTGGGAAATATACTTAAAATAAACGTACTTGAACCATTTTCTAAGGTCTTCCACATATTTCCTGTATGGGATGAGTTTCCCATCCACCTTGAGCCTGTAGAATAAGCAAGTCAGAGTCTCCTATAGTCAACAACTCTTGCACATCCATATCAATTTCCCTGTTCATGCCTATTATGTAGGCCTCATATTCAACGATGTTGTTGGTGCAAAATAAACGTACCCTGCTGTGGCAGGATAGTGTTCAATAGTAGTAAAAATGAGAATTTTCCCAATCCCCACACCTTTGCATTTACAGCTCCACTTTTCTAGGCATTGTAGTTTTCTGGGACCACTTCGATTAAATTCACTTCCTCATCCGAAAAGTAAGTGTTTAATGGATGGTATTCATCATCCACCGGGTTTCAACCAGATGATCCATCAAAGCCCGAGCTTTCATTGCAATGCAGGTGACATAAACGATGTCAAATTCAGTGAGCAGGATTTGCCACTTCGCCAGCTTTCCAGTCGACATCGACTTCTGGAAGGTTTTCAAGGTATCCATTCTGGAGAAGAGGTAAGTTGTGTAAGCTAAAACGTAGTACCTTAGCTTCTGAGTGATCCAAGTTAAGGCGCATCATGTTCTCTCTAACATAATATACTTAACCTCATAACTGGTGAACTTCTTGCTCAAGTAGTAAATTGCATGCTTTCTCTTCTCGGTTACATCGTTGCCCAACACCATTCTGAAAGAATATTCTATGACTGTCAGGTACAAGAACAAAGGTCTTCCTTGTTCAGGTGGAACCAATACAGGCTGATTTGACAAATATTCCTTGGTTTTATCAAAGGGTTTTGAGCACTCATCTTTCCATTTGACGGATGAATCTTTCTTCAAAATCTTGAAGTTTGGTTCACAGTGACAATGTAGGTTAACCTTCCCAATAGGTTCATGACCTCGTTTTTGCTCTTTGGAGGTGAAAACTCTCGAATGGGTTTTATCTTCAATGGAAACAATTCAATGACCTTTCACTTGATTATGAAACCCAAAAGTTCCCATATGGAACTCCAAATGCGCGTTTTCCCGGATTCAACTTGAGATCATAATTGCGCAGCTTATTGAAGTATTTTTAAGATCCCGCACACGATCTGCCTACGTTTTTGACTAGATAATCATATCATCCACATACTCCTCAACTTCTCGATGCATCAAGTCATGGAAGATGTTAGTCATTGTTCTCATATACGTTTCCACTATGCTATTGACGAGCCCAAACACAACACGAAATTGATGCTCGTTAGCCAAAGATAGTATAGTTTAATTATCGTCTCCACATGGATTGGATCTAAATAATGTTCAAGTAATTTCTGGCATAAACACTATTAAGGACGATTAACATTTTGATTGAGTGATTTTGAGCTAAAAGTAACTATTAAGATTAAAGCAATTAACAATTAATCAAGGAAAGAGAAGATGTGAGCAACACTAAACTAATCGATGGGAGAAATAAAGGTCATGACATGATAGGTGCAAGATAGCTATTCGTGATATAACTCTAATTAAATTAAATCTACTGTTCTAATGATTCTCACAAATTTACTCGATGATTAGTTCAATCGTATATCCAAGACTCCTCTCTCAATTAAATAAACTGGTGAATAAAGTTGCAATCAATTCAAATCCCCATAAACGAATTCATGCAAAGAACTAGAGTTAAAATCCACAAATATCAATCAAAACACCATATCCGTCAAACCCTAAAGTAAAATACTCCATAATCATGGGGAAAGTCATCACAAATAAAGTTGAAGAATAAGAAAACATTAATTCAATCCAAACTCGGGTGTTTTGTTGAGGAAATAATGATGAATCCTTATGCTTCGAGTCTCCAATGCCCTTCCAATCTTCGATAGGTCAAATGTCCTCTAAAAATAATATTTATTGTATTTATGCCATGTAGGAACAGACCCGGATGAAACTATCCTTTCCAAGTCGAGGTGGGAAATTACTCTAAGGAAAATACACGGGCGTGACGCACCTCGCTGCGCATGGGGCACCGCGCCAGTGGGAAAGTTCATAGAGAAATGTTTTTCACTCTACAGGAATTTTGCACTAGCACCTTGTGCCCTGCGGCGCGACAGTGCATTTTTCTAGGAGTAATATTTTTTTCAATTTTGGACATACAGACTTGGTCCTCGACCCCCTAACGTGATCTCGGCTTAATTTCTTGGGCTTCTACTCAGACTTCACAGCTCCAAATCATCCATATTAGCTCCAATCTTACTTCTTCTCTCAAAATCACATCTTACATAACATAACACGCGTAATAAGTACAAAGTACTAACAATTAAGCTTAAATACAATATAAGTATAGTAATTGGAGTGCGAAAATATAGTTAAAAATGTGAGTTCCTAGCCTACCATCAACACCCCACACTTAAACCATTGCTCGTCATCGAGCAATCAAACTACACTTCAAATAGAGACTACTTTTTTCAAGCAAACAACTTCCCTAACCCATCATGCCAAGAATATTTAAAAAAAACTAAGCAACATATCATAACATTCTAACCTCAAGACTCGACTCAAAAGCATTACACATTTTTCACAACCTGCTCACTTACTCTAACACAAAGGTCAAAGATTTTACCTTACCTTCGCAAATCATGTGCCCTCACACAAACAATAGAGAGTAGTTCCACATGCAATAAAGTTCAAGAACAATTAAGAACTCAATATAGAAAGAATTAACTCACACTCAGAACTAAAATCTTATGCCACAGAAGACATACCATAAGCTTTCTCGTAGTATAATAATCTACTAATTGAGCTCATTCAGTCAAAGATCAAGTATGACTTTATTTTGGTTGTAATGTAGGCTGCGAGATGGGTAGGATACAATTTGGAAAATAGTGACTACACCTCCCTGAGCACTTTAATACATACCATTCACAATCTAAACCCCACACTTGTGTTGAACCACACCCTAAAATTTACAAACTAAAAGTACCAAGCTCCCAATTTCTTTAAGCACAAACAACTTGAGAACTACCACTAGCAAGGAATCAATCTTTTTATTTTCTAATACATACACAAACTCTTTTTTTTCTTCTCAAAGACTAGACTTTTTTTCTTCAAGCAACTTCATTTTTTTCTTTCTTTCAATTCCTTACAAGCACCTCCCACAAATTTTCAAACAGTGCACCTTTCTCCATTTTTCTTAGTTTCAATCAAAAACCCAACCATACCTCCACTTAGCTTTTAACAAGCTCATAACAATATCAAGTGCTCAGGAGAGGGAAAAGGTTCAAACATGTAATTAATTCAAACAAAAGGATCGGGTTTGTAGTGTGGTTTCCAAAGAAAATATGATTACATGCTCAGATTGGCTAACTAGGATACATAACAATAAGGTGAGTCAACGGCACAAATCTGGCTCAACAAATAAATGCCTCTATCACTTCCTAGAATGAACAATAACACCTCACATACACATTGAAACATAACTCACTTGGGACCAGATCTATCCAGACTCTCTAGTCAAAACAGTTAAGCAAAGTCAAAATCAAACAAATTAAGGTACTTATCCATGAGTCAAGAGATGAGCCTAGGAATCACAACTAAATCACTCACCGCTCTCAAGGCACAACAAATCCAAGAAAATTCATCCCCATTTAACACCATATCACATAACTTCTCTATTCATAACAAAAGAAAAACTAACTACACCCGGTTCAAGCAAAACCCTTGAAAAAGAACCGTGATACAAAGAAAAACCAAGGGAGCATTGTTACACTACCTAAGAAGATAAAACTTTTTTTCTTCGACTTTGATACCTCAAGAAGACAGTCGAGGAAATCCATCATCGGGAAAAATAAAAAAAATTTATTTTTTTTCTTTCATGCAATACTAACAAAAACACACACAAAGATAAAAAAGAAAAATAGATATTCGTAGACATATTTACATCCACACCCCATACTTTAAATTGTGGCATGTCCCTGTGATGCACAAATAAAAAAGCAAGAGGCAAAAGAAACTCCCCTAAATCGTCTAGTCTGGGTTTGTATCAAAGTCGAGATCCATTTTGCACGCCTGACCCAATGCACACATCCATGCTGAAAGTTTTTCTTCTGCCTTCTTCGGGTAGACCCCACACTTGTCATGCTTACCCTCTCCAACTTTCTCTTTTAGGGCCTTTGCCTTGAATTCAGAGTATGTCATCAACTTATCTCTCGGTGCCCCATTGCTTCCTCCATCTTGAAAACCACCCTTTCTTCCCCCACTCTTAGCATGAGTTGCTTTTTTTGAATGTCTAGAATAGCTCTGCCAGTAGCCAAGAAGGGTGTACCTAAAATCATAGCGACCTCCTTATTCTCTTCCGTATTCACCACGATGAAGTCCACAGGGAACACAAACTTATCCACCCGAACTAGCACATCTTCCACTATTCCTTCAGGTATGGTTGTGGTCTGATCCGCCAGCTGCAAAGACACATGCATAAATATGATTTTTCCAATCTTTCCCTCCAATTTGCTGAAAGTAGACAGAGACATAAGATTAATAGAAGCACCTGAATCACACAAAGATTTTTCAAATTTAGTATTGCCTAAAGAGCAAGGTATAGTATAACTCCCTGGATCTCCACACTCTTGAGGAAGCTTATTCTGCAGAATGGCACTATAATGCTCTGTGAGCATGACATCCGATGTCTCTTACACTTTTAGCTTGTTTGACATATCTACTTCAGAAACTTAGCATATTATGGTATTTGAGAGAGTACCTCTGTGAAAGGTACATTAACATGCACCTGCTTTAGCACATCTAGAAAATGCCCAAATTGTTTGTCCAACTTCCCTCTTCCTTGCTTCTGGGGAAAATATAAAGTAGGCATGTATTAGCTTTCCTCACTCTCCTCGTTCATTGAATTCCCCACCCTTCTTATTCTTCAGAGCTATAATCGTCCCTTTCTTCTTCAGACCATCATCTGGATCTACCATCACTTCACCTTCTTGATTGTCGTTATTTTTCTGCTCCTCCACAATCTCCACTTGTCTTTAAATAAACTCACCCTTTGTCTTGCTATGTGGTCCTTCAATACTTGACCACTTCTCAAGGACATCACATTTGTTGTTTCTTTTATATTCCTTTCAGTATCAACAGGGAGAGTTCCTAGAACAATCTAAGATAATAGATTAGCAAGTTGCCCCACCTTTCTTTCCATGTTTGGAATAGCTGTGCCCTGTTCTCGGATAGATGTGCCATGAGTTTCAAGACTCTTATATGTCGTAATAATAAAGACCTGCATCAGTTATTCCATGCTAGACTGATTGCACTATGGAGGCTGGTATTGTTGCTTTTGCTGATTTTGAAATCCCGGATCTCCTTGTCCTTGGGGTTTAGATTATTCTGCTGCCATGAGTTCAGACTACCACTTGGTGAACTCCAAGAAAAGCCTGGGTGCCTCTGTCCCATGGAGTTAAAATTATTACCACTTTGATAGTTGCCTCTATTGAAGCTTCCCACAACATTTACAACTTCATATGTAACCGAGGTCTGACACTCATGCGATGGGTGACCCATTGTAAAAAGTCACAAAGTGATGATCGCTGGCTCTGGACATTGGCTAAGGTCAACTTTCTTATCTTTTTGGCCATGGTGTCTAGCTGGGCTTGCACTAATGTGTTAGAGTCTGCCTGGTGAACCCCAGCTGATTTTCTTCCATCATTTCTCTCAGCGGGCCATTGGTTAGCATCTTCAGAAAGCTAATCAAGAATCACAACAATCTCCTCAAGAGTTTTCTTTATTAAAGGATCTCTAACTACAATACGCAGAGTTAATCATGAGAAAGGTGTCGGTCCATCCCAAAAGTCCTGGAATTGCATACACAATTCGATTCCATTATGCTGACACTTTCTCACTCTCTTTTGGAATCTTTCCCAAGCTCCGAAGACCGTTTCAATGTCTTTCTGGAAGAAGTTGAGGATTTCCCTTCTGAATTTCATTGTTTTTGAAGCTGAGAAGTACTTGTCAAGAAACATTTTAGTCATATGTTCCCATGTCCTTTCGACCTAGTTGGTAAGAATAGAAGCTAGTGCTTTGCGTCATCCTTCAGTGAAAAGGGGAATTCCCTTAAGTAGACTGCATCTTTTGAAACTCCGTTGTACTGGAAGGTATTCATGATTTCCTCAAATTCCATCAAGTGAGTGTTAGAATCTTCAGTTACCTTCCCTCTAAATACACAGTTGTTATGAATGGTTTGAAGAACCCTTGCTTCAACTTAAAATTATTTGCTGCTACTGGGGAAGGTCTGACACTTGATAGTTTCTTATTGTAAAGTGGCCTTGCATAGTCACCTAATGCTATCCCAGGGCTGGGTGCCATATTTTCGATTTAGTCTTCAACCACGAGTTAATTTAGATTGTATCTCTGACCCCCATCTTCTTCGACAGTCTCATCAGCAGCTCTAAGGGCTGCTTCAGCTGCTCCTTGTGCAACTTGTTATGTCTGTTGGGTTGCCTCCCGTACAGCCAAATCAATTACCTCCTCACCATTTTTAGCCATGTTCTCTTGGGTTGATGATTGCCCTAAGAATTTTTCGGTGAGTTCTTTCTCTTTACTCAACTGTCGCAGACACTTTTCCACTTCTGGATCGTACATGATCACTTTCCTTTGAAGAATATCAAGTTATACACCAGAGAAGTTAAACCTATTGCCTGCACGCCGAAGAGAAAAACCGTGAAGAATAAAATAAAATAAGTTCCTGAATTAGCACCAAAAGCTATTCTTTTAAAAATCTTGATTGCCAATCCTAGCAATGGCGGCATAATTTGATGAGCGCAAAACACAACATGAAATTTATGCTCGCTAGCCAAAGATAGTATAGTTTAATTGTCGTCTCCACATGGATAGAATTTAAATAATGTTCAAGTAAATTCTTGGGTAAACACTATTATGGATGATTAGCACTTTGATTGAGTAATTTTGAACTAACTAAAATTAAAGCAATTAATAATTAATCAAGGAAAGACAAGAAGTGAGAAACACTGAACTAATCAATGCGAGAAATACGGGACATGACAAGATAGGTGAAAGGTAGCTATTCGGGATATAACTCTAATTCAATTCACTCTAATGTTCTAATGATTCTCATTAATTCACTTGATGATTAGTTCAATCGTATATCCAAGACTCCTCTCTCAATTAAATCTGAACTATTCGGGGTAAACTAATATAAAGCACCTTGAAGATACGCAAAAACACGTTTATGGTCTTGTCTTTTAGGAAAACGTCTCTCGAATATTCTTGGGACTTGATTTAATCAACATTCAACAAGATCTTTAAATTACTTAAAAGAATAAATGAATTAAACCAAGCAAAATAATGCAAATATAATCACCAAAATATTCCTCTTTTAATTAAATAAACTGGTAAATAAACTTGCATTCAATGCAAAGCAACATAAACGAATTCATTCAAAGAACTAGAGTTAAATACACAAATATCAATCAAAACACCATATCCGTCAAACCCTAAAGTAGAATACTCTATAATCACGGGGAAAGTCATCACAAATAAAGTTGAAGAATAAGAAAACATGAAATTCAATCTAAACTTGGGTGTTTAGTTGAGGAAAGAATGACGAATCCTTATGCTATTAGTCTCCAATTCTCTTCCAATCTTCCGTAGGTCAAAAGTCCTCTAAAAGTCATGTTTTTGATGTATTTATACCATGTATGAACGGTCCCGGATGAAACTATCCTTTCTAACACGTAGTGGGACATTACTCTAAGGAAAATACATAGGTGGGGCACGCTTCGTGTTGCCCTATGCGCCTTGCTAGTGGGAAAGTTCAGAGAGGTTTTATTCACTCTGTAGATGTCATAACCCAAATTCCCAACCCATGGAATCGTGATGGCACCTAACACCCTACTTCCTAGGCAAGCCAATATTAGGATTTAGCTAACTGTTTTCTTTAAGAATCTATTCAAACATAAGTAAACATATTAAAATGAATACGAAATCTAATACTGTCCAATGAATGATATCGGGAATAATATTCAAAAATTGAAACGAACCACGAACTAATACTAACTATATAACTACCCAGGGTCTAGTGTCCCAATCCACGAACTACTAAAGAATACTACAAGTATTTGGCTAAAAGAAAATATAAGTCTGTTTTGAATGAGATAAAACAGTAAATAGCTATTAAGGAGAGGGCTCCAGGAATCTGCAGATACCAACAGATCTACCTCGTGTCTCCATGTGAATAGTATCAGCTACTACTTCCACCTAGCTTCGGCCGGTACCTGGATCTGCACAAGAAGTGCAGAGTGGAGTATCAGTACCACCGACCCCTGTACTGGTAAGTGACGAGCCTAACCTCTATGAAGTAGTAACGAGACTACGGCAGAGCGTTTATAACATAACCTGGATACAATTTATAATAAAGCAAGAAGGTAATAATAACCAATTCAATAGTACTTGGAACAAATAAATAAAACAACTCGGTTAACTTTTCCAGATCTCAGCTATAACCAATCCTCACAAAAATTCCCAAGTTTCAATTTAAAATAATCGTAAGTGCAGAATATTAAATGACAACAATAAAACAATGAATATTCCAGTCTTTATGTTTAAAACCAGTAAAACATGAATATCCTCCCTTATTGCTCCTTGTTGCGGCGCACAACCCGCTCCCACCTGTCTATCCTTATTGCTCCTCCCTATATATATCACCCTTATTTCTCCTGTTGTGGCGTGCAACCCAATCCCACCTGTCCTCCCTTATTACTCCTTGTTGCGGCGTGCAACCCGCTCCGACCAGACAATCACATCTCTTTATTTGAAAAAAGATTTCACAATTTAGGTCGAAGCCTTTAACAATACTTATGTCTCAGCAATTGTAAGCAGAAAGCTGTACTATTCATGAACTTCATCAATTATCATTTCACAATGAAACCAACCGAAATGTATCGTAAAACCCTGTCAACCAGCTCAACCCTTTTTACACCACAATGAAGCCAAGGGATCAACTAACTTCCAAAATACTTGAAACAATATTTAACAACAAGTTGACGAAAACAAGTGGGCATGGAGGCATCAAAATCATGAAAACAATTAAGCCAGGAATCAAACAAATTGGGAACAGGGAAGAGATTATGCTCAACAGATAGTTTGGTGGTGCATAGATACTCGTCACCTCACCTATACACCACACACATGCAAATTCACATAGCATTTAAGTTGGGGATTCCTATTCCATCAAGTAAAGGTTAAACCAAACACTTACCTCAATCTCGCAAGCAACTCACTGCTCAAGCACAACTTTCCCTTTAGAATTCACCTCCAATCCACTCGTATCTAATCACAATTGGTTCAATATAATCAATTATTGCTAAAGTAACTAACTTTAATGCAAGATTATGGTTTTCCTTAGTTATCTAATGAATTAAGACACTATTCTGGGCTCATTATCCTTAAAAAGATTTAATTTTATTTACCTTTGCGTGCGTAGTCTGCGCATGAAACCAGGAAGATTTTATGTGACAATATATGAAATAAAAATTTTCAGAGTTAAAAATTTGATTTTTGCTTACTTTGGTCAACATTTTGAGTGAACAAACCCGGATCTATGTTCCAACAATACCGGGAGGTCCGCAATAAAATATGGGACTTGGAAGCCGTACCAAATATGCCCCTAGAAAGATTAGAACTACTCAGAGCGGTAATTGTGCGGACCTGTAAAGAACTCAAATGTGACAACGGGATGATATGCCCGGAAATGAATTCCGAGATCCCTAGCTTTAGAAATCAATATTTGAAGGAAATTATTGTGCTGATTTTTTAATGAAATAAAGAAATGAATTGATGTTTGAAATCGTTGGTATCGGGCTTGTATTTTGGTTCCAGAGCCCGGTACAGGCTTTTTTTGATATTTAAGTCCTATCTGTGAAATTTGGTGAGAATCAGAATTGATTTGACGTGATTCTGACGTCCGGTTGTGAAAGTAGATTTGACGTGTTCTTGAAGAAAATCATGAATTTGAGGTTAAATTCATAGTTATTTTGATGATTTGATCGCATGAGCAAGTCTGTATGATGTTTTTAGACTTGCGTGCATGTTTGGTTTGGAATAGTGAGGGCTCGGGTAAGTTTTGGATAGGCCGCAGAGTGATTAGAACTTAAGAAAACCCAGCTGTGCATATGGTGTTTTGCACAGGCCTCTGATCTCGCAAATGCGAGATCAGGCTTCTGTGAAGTCTGCCGGCCTGGGAAATGCGACAATATTGTCGCAAATGCGAAGAAGGCCAACCTCGCAAATACGAAACCTTGGTCGGAATTGCAAAGGACCCAGATGTCGCAAATGCGACATATATGTCGCAAATGCGACATATATGTCGCAAATGCGAAGGCAGCAGGATTTCAAAGGGTTCGTAATTGTGAACCCCTGATCGCAATCGCGATAACTGCAGCCTGTTAAGTGAGATTTTAGACTGGATTTTCACCCATTTTTCAATTATCTCAAACCCTAAACCTCTGTAGACGATTTTCTAAAGACCCAAACTTCTCCAAATCATTGGTAAGTTATCTCTAACTAATTTCTTTCAATCCTTAACAACTTTTAACAAGATTTCAACCTAGCATCTAGAGTTTTCACGGTAAAAGTTGGGACTTTTGGGTAGAACTTAGGAATTTCGAAATTTTAGAATTTAGACCTTGAATTGAGGTCGAATTCCAAAACTAATTGTATATCCGGGCTCGGGGAAGAATGGGTAAATAGGTTTTGGTCCGAACCTCGAGTTTAGACTAAACGGGACCGGGGTCAATTTTTGTCTTTTGATGGGAAAACTAAGGAAAACCATAGTTTATCATTAAAGTTAGTTCCTTTAGCAATAATTCATGATATTGAACCAAATATGATTAGATTAGAGTAGATTGGAGGTGAATTTTAAAGGGAAAGATGTGCTTGAGCATTGAGGTGCTTGTGAGATTGAGGAAAGTGTTTGGTTTAACCTTGACTTGAGGGAATAGGAGTCCCCAACTTAAATGCTATGTGAAATCGCATGTGTGTGGTGTATAGGTGAGGTGACGAGTATCTATTCACCACCAAACTATATGTTTAACATGATCTTTTCCCCGTTCCAATTCACTATATTCATGTCTTAATTGTTTTCATGATATTGATGCCTCCATGCCCACTTGTTTTCGTCAACTTGTTGTTAAATATTGTTTCAAGTATTTTGAAAGTATTAATTGTTCCCTTGTCTTCATTGTGATACATAAAAGGTTGAGCTGGTTGATAGTGTGTTATGATACATTCCGGTTGGTTTCATTGCGTAATGATAATTGGTGAAACTTCTAAATAGTACAATTTTCTGTTTACAATTGTTGAGACAAGAGTACTGTGAAAAACTTTAATATAATTTGAGAAGCCTTTATTATAATTAATGACATGTGATTGTCTGGTGGGAGCGGGTTGCATGCCGCAACAAGGAGGAATAAGGGTGGATAGGTGAGATCGGGTTGCACGCCGAGGAATAAGGGTGATATATATTGAGGAGCAATAGGGGTGGACAGGTTGGATCGGGTTGCACGTTGCAACAAGGAGAAATAAGGGAGAATATTCATATTTATTTGTTATATGATTAATAATTGGTGAAGTTTCTTAATTGTATCGTTTTTGTTTCTTTTGCTGAGACATAAATATTGTGAAAGACTTTGATCTAAATTATGGAACTCTTTTATCATAAACAATAAAATGTAACTGTTTGGTGGGAGCGGGTTGCACGCCGCAACAAAGAGTGATAAGGGTGGACAGGTGGGATCGGGTTTCACGCCGTAACAAGAGAAATAAGGGTGATATATATAGGGAGGAGAAATAAGGGTGGACAGGTGGGAGCAGGTTGCACGCCGCAACAAGGAGCAATAAGGGAGGATATTCATGTTTTACTGATTATATGATAAGACTGGAAAACTTACTATTTTATTCTATTGTTCCCATACTCTGCTTTTACCGTTATTTTAAATTAAAACTTGGAAATTTTTGTGAGGATTGGTTATAGCTGAGATCTGGAAAAGATAACCGAGTTGTTTTATTAATTGTTGCAAGTTACTGTTTGCTTTATTATACATTGTATCCAGGTTATGTTTTAAAGATCCCACCGTAGCCTCGTCACTGCTTCGTCGAGGTTAGGCTCGGCATTTACTAGTACATTGGGTCGGTTGTACTGATATTGCACTCTGCACTTCTTGTGTAGATCCAGGTTCTGGCTATAGTTGAGTTATTGAGTAGTAGCTAAGCATTCGTATGGACACACGAGGTAGATTTGCTAGCGTCCGCAGATTCCTGGAGTCTTCTCTACATTATTTAGGTTGTTGTTTATTTCATTCAATACATATATATAATTCTTTCAGCTAAATACTTGTAGTGTTCTTTAGTAGTTCATGAGTTGTGACTCCAAGTCCTGGGTAGCTAGACATTGGTATTAGTTTCGAGTTTCGTTTTCTTTATTTCACAAATTGTTCTGGATTAATTTATTGGATAATATTAGACCTGGTATTATGTTTTAATTGTTTTAAATGCGGAGTCCCTTTAACATTGGCTTAACTAGCAAGTATGGTGTTAGGTGCCTTCATGATCTCGTGGGTTGGGAATTTGGGTCGTGAAAAGTTGGTATCAGAGCACTAGGTTGCGTACGTATCACAATTCACGAACAAGCTTAGTAGAGTCCGAGGGATCGGTACGGAGCCGTTTGTACTTATCTCTAAGAGGCTATGAATTTAGTAGCAAACTCATTTTCTTTCTACTCTGTCTTGCGATTCTTGTTATCTCATAATACTGACTGAACTCTTCTATTCTCTCATAGATGGAGAGAACACATGGTTCTTCTTCCGCTGACCAAAAATCAGGTCCTTCAGAAGCAGCAGCACCAGCTCCTACAAGGGGTAGAGGCCGAGGTCATGCTAGAGGCTGAGGCAGGGGCGGGACTCAGCCCACTGCTCAGGAAACAACCCTAGCTGTGGAGCCTCAGATAGAGATTAATGAGGGGGCTTCAGCTCAAACCGTTCCAGCGGGACTAGCTCAGGTCCCAGAGGGGTTTATTGCTACCCGGTGCCTCTGGATGCTTTGGTCCGATTAGTGAGCCTTATGGAGAGTGTAGCCCAGACTGGCACACTCCCCGTGACACCATCCGTATCTCAGGATGGAGGAGGGGTTCATACTCCTGCTACCCATACTCCTGAGCAGATTACTCCCACGACTCAGACCCAGCAGCTAACCCAGTTGGGGTATTTCAGCCAGTTGCGGCAGCACCGCTTGTTGATAGGATAGCTATGTCCTCCGATGCTTTGTGGAGATTGGTGAGGTTCATTAAGCTTTTCCCTTTTCATTTCAATGGTGCTACTTCAGCGGATCCTCAGGAATACCTTGATAACTGCCATAAGGTTCTTTGAAACATGGGAATTTTGTCACGATCCAAATTTCCAACCTCAGGGATCGTGATGGCGCCTAACACCATATTTGCTAGGCAAGCCAATGTTAGAAGTTGATTAACTAATTTATTTGATTAATTACTTGAGCATAAATAAATAAATTTCAATTGCGCCTAGTTAAAACAGTTCCCAACAGAAATAAAATAAAATGATAACAATGACCATTTAAATAAAACGGATCACGAACTAATTATGTAAACAACTCTAAGACTACCCCAGGGTCTGGTGTCACAATCTACGAACTACTAAAGAATACTACAAATAATGGCTGAAAGAAATAGTGTGACTGTTCTGAATAATATAAAACAGTGTATTTAGAAATGGGAGAAGACTCTCGAAATCTGCGAACGCCGGCAGATGTACCTCGTGTCTCCAAATGAATCGGGTGGTCGTCCTGGAATCCTCTACTGCTGACCAGTACCTGGATCTGTGCAAAAGAGCACAGAGTATAGTATCAGTACAACCGACCCCATGTACTGAGTAAGTGCCGAGCCTAACCCCGATGAAGTAGTGACGAGGCTAAGGCAGGGCTTTAACAATAAACCTGTGACATTAATATATATTCGATAACACAATAAAATAATTCTACACGAATAAGAAAATATATCCGAGACAATAATTATAAAATAGGAAGGAAATCTAAAGACATCAATTCAAATACTGCAACAATAACAAAGTAACATAACCGCCTCTTTCAGGCCTCAGCTATAACCATTCCTCAACAATTTCCAAGTTTTCAAACTTTATCTTTGAATAAAAGTAGTGCCAAGATATGAAAATAGTAATATAAAATAGAAAGTTTCAAATCTTTGTTTTTCAAAAAACCAAAATAGTAAAAATAAACATTTAGCTTTTCAAATCTTTATTTTCTTTGAAAATCAGTAAAAATATAAATGTCCTCCCTTATCGCTGCCCGTTGCGGCGTGCAACCCGCTCCCACCTATCCTCCCTTATTGCTCCTCCCTAAATATATCACCCTTATTGCTCCCTTTGCGGCGTGCAACCCGATCCTAACTGTCCACCCTTATCACTCCTTGTTGCGGCGTGCAACCCGCTCCCACCAGACATATCATATCAATTTATTTATAAAGAATTTCACAATTCAGGACAAACCTTTCACAATATTGTTATTTCCACAATTTCAAACAGAAAATCATATAGCTCGTAAGCTTTAACTAATATCATTTCACAATAAAACCAACCAGAATATAAGTAAACACCGTAACGTTGTCAATCCAGCTAAGTCTTTATATACTATGATAAACTCAAGAGAACATCCAACATTTTCAACACACTTACAACAACAATTGAAAATAACTCAATGAAACCCAATAACCACGTGAACCTCAACAATTACGAAACATTTAGACAACATATCTCACAATTTCCTCAATATTATCAAAACGAAACCACTAAGAACGTATATATATATATAATTCGTAAAAATAATGCCAAACCTCTCAACCGTTATACATATCACAAGGAAACCAACTCAAACAACCAATACTCTTTCCAAATAATCACAACAATATCTAACAACATATCAACAAGGCCAAATAGTCATAGAAGCAATAATGAACATATAACAATTAAGATAATGATCAAATAAGTGGGGAACGAGAAGGGGATCATGTTTAACAAACAATTTGGGTGGTGCATAGATATTCGTCACCACACCTATACACTACGCCCATGCATTTCACATAGCAAACAAGTGGGGAGTCCTATTCCCTCAAGCCAAAGTTAGACCAAACACTTACCTCAATTCCGCAGGCCACTCACTGCTCAATTATTGCTTTTTCTTTTGAATTCACCTCTAACTTGCTCAAGTCTAATCAAAGTTAACTTAATATCATTAACTAATGCTAAAGGAACTAACTTTATTGAAATATATAATGTTTCCTAAGTGTTCTAAAAAAAAGTGAAAACCCGACCCCGGGCCTGCTTGGTCTAAACTCGGGGTTCGGACCAAATTACATTTACCCATTCATCCACGAACCCGAATATTCTATTAGTTTTGAAATTTGACCTTAATTTGCTATAAAAATTCAATAATTACAAAAACCCCTAATTCTACCCAAATCTTAAGTTCTTACCATGAAAATTCTTTGTTTTTGCTTTAAAAGTGATGCAAAATAGTAAAGAATTAAAAGAACAAGGTTTGGAATTGATTACTTATGAATTGGAGATGAAGATTGTTGAAGAAAACTTGCTTTTAGGGTTGGAACCTTGAAAAATTGAGAAGAAAGGGTTCTGCCCGGTTTTTAAAAGATATTTGTAATAGCTGGGCTGGGCAACTGTGCGATCGCGGGTAATGAGGTGCGATCGCACAGGGTAAGGGGAAATTGGGCAGTGCGTTCTGATGGGGAGGTGTGCGATATCACATTGTATTGACCTCCCCTCCCCCAGGCCTGATTTAACTCAGTGCGGTCGCGAAGCTGCAAGTACTTCGCACAGTGAAGCCTGAGCGAAGCTATGCGATCACACTCGTGGGATTGCGTTCGCACAGTGAAACCAACAGGGGCCTCGAATTTTACTCTATGCGATCGCATAGAACAAAATACCTGGACATTAGAAAATTGAAAACCAGCAGTTCATTTAAAGTGAAAAACACCCCGTGGCCTATCCGAAACTCACCCGAGCCCTCGGGGCTCTAAATAAATCATGCACGCAAGTCTAAAAACATCATACAGACTTGATCGTGAAATAAAAATATACAAATAACATGTAAATCTATGAATTAAACCTCAACACTCATCGTTTTTAACAAAAACTCTTAAAGTTCATAATTTCTCAACCGGATGTCCGAATCACATCAAACTAACTCCGTTTTCACCAAATTTCATAGTCAACCTTTAAATGTCATACCAAACCTGTACTGGGCTACGAAACCAAAATATGAACCCGATACCACTGGTTTTTAGCATTATTTATTTTCTTTAATTCAAAAATATTTCAGCAAAACAATTTCTTTCAATAATTGATTTCTAAGGCTTGGGACCTTGGAATTCATTTCTGGGCACACGTCCGAGTCCCATATTTTACTGCGGACCTCCCGGGATTGTCGGAACACGGATCCGAGTCCGTTTACTCAAAATTTTGACCAAAGTCAACTTTTATCAAATTTAAATTTTAAAAATCACTATTTCTCATATTTTCACATAAAAGCTTTCCGGTTTCACGCCTGGACTGTGCATGCAAATCGAGGTATTTAATTTTAGTCTCTTTATGGATCTTAAGCATGGAACAGAGTCTAATTTTATAAAATGACCCCTTGGGTCATCACAGTTTTGGAGACCAACGGGGTCGACTTTGCCACTTTTCAGATGACTGGTTCCGCCAAGAAATAGTGGAGGGATTGTTTGTTGACTAGAGCAGCTGGGTCACATGCTCTAACTTGGGATCAATTTTCACATCTCTTTTTGGAGAAGTTTCTTCCTATCACTACTAGAGAGGAGCACCGCAGTCGGTTTGAGCGACTACAGCAGGGCAGCATAGGTGTCACCCAGTATGAGAATCGCTTTGTGGATTTGGCTAGACATGCCATTATTTTGTTGCCCATAGAGAGAGAAAGGGTCAGGAGATTTTTTGAGGGCCTTGATCAGCCGATTAGATCCGACCTTAATTTGGTATAAAAATTTAATTTTTACAAAACTCCCTAAGTCTACCCAAATCCTAAGTTCTTACCATGAAAATTCTTTGTTGCTTTAAAAGTGATGCAAAATAGTAAGGAATTGAGAGAACAAGGTTTGGAATTGATTACCTATGAATTGGGGATGCAGATTGTTGAAGAAAACTCGTTTTTAGGGCTGGAACCTCGAAAAATTGGAGAAGAAAGGGTTCTGCTTGGTTTTTAAAAGATATTTATAATAGCTGGGCTGGGCAACTGTGCGATCGAGGGTAATGAGGTGCGAACGCACAGAGTAAGGGGAAACTGGGCAGTGCGCTCGGATGGGGAGGGGTGCGATCGCACAGTGTATTGACCTCCCCTCGCCCAGGCCTGAATTAACTCAGTGCGGTCGTGGAGCTGCAGGTGCCTTCACACAGTGAAGCCTGGGTGAAGCTATGCGATCGCACTCGTGGGATTGCGTTCGCATAGTGCAACCAACAAGGGCCTCGATTGTAACGACCCAGCCGGTCATTCTGAGAGTTTAGCCCCATTTCCCCCATTTCTGCTTCATTATATGTGGTAAAACTTCATTTATGTATGTTGGGTCGGTTGGTTCGGGTTCAGAGTGGTCATGGTGAGAATTGAGGCACTTAGTCTCTTAAAGTAGCCTATTAGTTGAAAAAGTCAATTGAGAATCGACTTATTGGTAAACGACCTCGGAATGCAGTTTTTATGGCCTGTATAGCTTCGTTAGGTGATTTGGGACTATGAAGTGTGTTCGGAATGTAGTTTTGATATCCGGAGTAGAATTAGGCTTGAATTGGCAAAAGTTAGTTTTTGGCGATTTCCGGTCGGCAGTGGAAAATAGGATACTGGGGTCGGAACAGGATTCCAGAAGTTGGAACAGGTCCGTAATGTCATTTTGGATATGTGTGAAAAATTTCAGGTCAATCGGAGGTGTTTTGGTTTGTTTCGGCGTCGTTGGCGAAATTTAGAAGTTTCAAAGTTCATAGTTTTGAATTTGATGTAATTTTTGTGTTTTCATGTTATTTTTGGTGTTTCGAAGGCTCGACTAAGTTTGAATAATGCTATAGGATGTGTTGGTATGTTTGGTTGGGGCCCCGAGGGGCTCGGGATTGATTTCAGATGGTTGGCGGAGTTTTGAACTTAGGAAATTGCAGCAAACGACTGCTAGTGTTAAGTTTCTGGTGTGTGGCCGTACCTGCGGATGGGTAGCCGCAGGTACGACGGCGCAGGTGCAAAGGTCCATGCGCATGTGCGAAAGGAGGCTAGATAGAAGGAGTCCCCAGGTGCGAAGAGTTGGCCGCGCCTGCGAAGCCGCAAGTGCGGAGAAAAGATCGCAGGTGCAAAAATTGGTCTGTTAGTGGGATTTCGCAGGTGCGGGCCCGCAGGTGCATTTAAAGGTCCACATGTGCGGATTTACTATGTAGAACAGTATAAAAGAAAGCCTTCATGAAATTTTAGTCATTCTAACATTGTTGCATGCAGTTGGAGCTTATATGAGGGCGATTTGAAGAGAGAATTCGAGGGTCTTCAGTGGAGGTAAGTTCCCGGATTATTAAAGTCGTTTCTATGCTATTTTGTTCGGATTAGGCTTGTAATTCGAAGGATTAAAGTAGAAAAATTTTGGAAAAATGGGAGGAGTATTTGAAAACTTCTTTTGGCGATTTGGGTAGGAAATTGTGGTGTGATTGTGGTGTTTTTGGTATGTGTAGAATCATGGGAGGACGAGGTTTCTAGTGATGTAAATTTTATCAAATTTCGAGACGTGGGCCTGGGGCTCGGGTTTGGCCGAATGTCGAGATTCTTGTATAAATTGATAGTTTTCGATTGGGTTGTGTTCCTTTAATATATATTAATGATGTTAAACTGGTTTTGGTTGGATTCGGAGCAATCGGGAGCCAATTTGAGGGGCAAGAGGATAGCAGACTAGTATTGTGGTCCGGTAGAGGTAAGTAATGGTTATAAATCTTGTCCTGAGGGTATGAAACCCCGGACTACATATTTCTCACTGATTTAGAATGGCGCACATGTCGGATGACGAGTATGTGGCGCGCACTGATTTTCGGATTGGACTTGGTCTTCTCCGCGGCAACTATTGAGTTGCGTATTTTAGTCTAAATAATATGTTAAACTGTGTTCTAAAGATTATTGCTATATTTGGGCTATAAGCCATGTTTGGGGCCTCGTGCCGACTTGTTTCGACCCCTTGGGGGCTTTTTACTGCTATTTTCCTCACTCTTTATTGATGATTTCACTCAGTCACATTGTGCTTACTGTTTTCGAAATTCAGCCTGATTTACACTACTTTGAGATTTAAAAATGATGTTTTGGGTCGAGTACCCCGTTTTACTGATTCGCTCGAGGGGCTTTTTAGAGGTTCTGGCTGAGTGAGGCCGAGGGCTTGATTATGACGATATGATGCGCCACGAGGTGGCTTGATATTAGCGCTTGGGCTGATGGAGCCCCTCCAGAGTCTGTACACACCCCTAGTGAGCGCAGGTACCTACTGAGTGGTGAGTGATGAGTGCCGAGTGATGAGTGATTGGGAGGCATGAGTGACCGTGAGGTTGCCCGAGGGGCTGATACTTAGTGGGTGTGAGGTGCTGAGTGATGTTCTGCCCGAGGGGCGATTTATGATTCATGTTTTTGCTCGAGGGGCTACTTATGATTTATTTCATTTTCATACTAAATCTTTCGGCCTGGAATTATTGAAAATATACATTTTTCAAAGGATTTTTCTGAAGTTGGTTTTAAGGCATGATGATTTCATATATCTATGTATATACTGTTGGAAAGAAAGGCTGTGCATATTCTGAATCGATGATACAGATTTTTATGTGTTTTCTTGCCGCTTAGACTAGATTTCTTTTCATTACTACTGAGTTGGCGTACTCACATTACTCCCTGCACCCCTGTGTGCAGATTCCGGTACCGATACCGAGCATTAGCTATCTATTACGTGCGGAGCAGGAGTGTGGGATATAGAGGTAGTTGTTCAGCGTCTGCAGCATCTATGTTTCTCTTTTTTGTTATATCTAGCTATTCGTTCGGACGTTTTGTATTATAATAGTATACCGTTTGGCATATTTTCTTAGATACTCATGACATGTTGGCTCCGGGTTTTGGGGTTGGTTGAACTGTTTATTGGCCTAATGTATTTAGTAAATTCTATATATTTTATGAAATTCTTGAAATTGGTTGGGATTTTGAAAGAAACTGTAAATATGTGATTATTGGCTAGCCTAGTTCCACGATAGGCGCCATAACAACCGGTTTAGGATTGGGGTCGTGACACTTTGGTATCAGAGCGTTAGGTTACATAGGACTCACCGATCATGAGCAGGTTTAGTAGAGTCTTGCGGATTGGTACAAAGACGTCTGTACTTATCTTCGAGAGACTGCGGAACCCTTAGGAAAATCTCACATTCTTGAATTCTTGTCGTGCGAACCCATTTATTTCAGCCAAGAGCGTAACTCTTGAATTCCTTCCATGTATTCGAACGCGCCCAAGAGCGCATGGTATCAGCTGTGCATCGACGACTTGTGACTTCCATGGATGAGTTGTGATTTGGGCATGTTAGTAATGGGCCAATCTGGAGGACTTGAGGCCAGATTCATTATGTGGCTTGAGTGATGAGGTTTCGATTGATTGAGCCGTGCATTCGGGGACTTATATGTCTGTTTGTCTTCTTATTGATGAGAATTGGTGACTAGATGGATACGTGGTGAGTGTGATTTGATGGTTGGCTGCGCTCAGGTTGTTGATTGTGACAAAAGGGTTGGCTAGAAATGTGGCAAGATCTATTGAATGTTTGATTTCTGTCTCGGTTTGGCATATGGCTTCGAGTTGTGAGTGTACTGGAAGACCTCTCATGTTGTGTAGTTGTGGAGTGAAGCGGATCTTTCTGTTGGGTTATGAGTTCCTGATGATGTCTTTTGAGCTGATCATTGCCCCAGTACCGTTCATATATTTGATTAAAGGTGTATTCCAACCGTATTAGCACTCCTTGTTATTATTGTATTCATTGATGGAATCCTGGCATATTCGCGTAGCCAGGAGTAGCATACTCAGTATTTGAGGATGGCATTATAAGGATTCAGGGAGGAAAGGCTCTATGCAAAATTCTCCGAGTGTGAATTTTGGCTTGGTTCAGTAGCATTCTTGGGACACGTGGTGTCCAGTGAGGGTATCCATATGGTAAGACGTGTGTCGGTAGAGCTTGCAGAATCTCCAGAATTCTTAGACCACCGCTCCAGTATTAGTTCTGCCATCAGCTTCTGGTTCTTACCGCGTATTGTGATGCCTCGGGGGTAGGCGTTGTTTGTGTTTAGATGTAGAAGGGTGTAGCGACTGCCTGATATTTATGGTCTTAGGAAGTGTATAGAGAGATATTATGTTTGAGGCTAGCGGGCAGGGGTATCTCCTGCGGGTTGTCCTAGGGTGTGGTCCCTATGTAGTTCTGTAATAAGTTCTCTTCTACCAGTAAATGATATATGTTGTAATTGAAGTTTAGATCGCTTGTGGAAGTTGGCATGACTATTACAATGGTGAATGCGAGATTTGCAGATGACTTGAGCTGTTAGACGGGTAGTGTTATTATGGGCATTGTGAGTTATTGTTTGTCTCGATCGTTGGTTTTGAACCAAGTGGGGGAGTCTGTTAATGATAAGTTGATTACACGATTATGTGTGGTATTTTTTTCAGTTCAAGTTATATTGTTAAATAAGTTATGACCAGCAGGTGTGGGGCCCGTGAATGACACGAGTAATGGAAATTTCTTCGATATAGGTTGTAATGTATTCTATTGGGTAATTAGGTTTTATTAAATGATTTAGTGGAAATTGTAAAAGTTGTAGTTTGCGCTATGTATGAATTTGTTTATAGCTTCAACTAAGTGGATTACTTTCCTAGTATGTCAGTGTGCAAACAGGTCAGGTCGATTCTGTCTAATTGGTCAGTGTGATTGAGATTTACGTTAGAGGGTGTAAAGAATTGTGGTATTTCTACATCATCACAGATTCTACATATCAGTATCAGGAAGGTGAAGGTAATGGCTTTAGATTCGCAGGAAGTCTCTTCAGGGTAAGTATTTTGAATGTGGTGCTTTCGGGGATATTTGAGAGAGTATTCGGTGGCTTATGAGCCTTAGACGGTATGGTTTTGTGCTTGGGTCGCGTGTGGTGAGTCTGGATTGAAAATTGTGGTATTACGACAGGGAGAAGTATTAATTTGAAGGTAAGTCAGAAGAAACTTGGGTAAATATGGCAACTTGGTAGTAGGTCAGATCAGCATGGTAAGGGATACGATTAATTCTTTGGGTGTTCATAAGGTTTCGAGTTTTTACGGGTGTTTCTTAGCAATGCTCTTTGATTTTTGGTGGCCTTTGTAGCTTGGTTGAGTTAGAAGGATTCAGTCCTGATGGTTTGGTTTTTTGCAAATGGGATTTTGGATAGTTCCTGAACCGGGTGCATATTTTCTTCTGGAATGAGGTGCGGGCGACGTGTAGTGAATTTGCTTCTAAATGGGATCAAATGGAAGTTCTTGGATAGCTGGGTGCGTAGTTGCTTGTGGCTCGGAAGGGATCAAGAAGTTCCCATAATTTCCCTGGGATGGCATGGCGTATGCGGTATGTGGGTAGAGTTGAGATTTGCATATGTGAGGTCGCGATTCAGTTCTGGAAGGAAGTTCAAAACAAATTTCTTAGGAAGCATGGACAGTTTCAGATGACTTTGTAGATGATATCACTGTGGGTTGGCTTGATGAGGGTATACATTTTTGAAAGGTCATGTGTGGATTTAAGGGTACTTCATTGGTATTACGGCGCTCTTTTGTTGGATCGACTGTTGATATTCAAGGTTGTTTAGTGACGCGGAAGAATCATAGGGGTATCCCTCATGGAATTATTGAGTATTTGGGATGTGTGATGTGTGATGTATTCGAGTGGTGGAGTTGAGATCAGATATAGTAATCCGTGCGCTTCATGGACTTCGAGACTGAGAGTTCTCATAAATCGGTTACTTTGTGGTAGTGAATTATGAAGATGCGAGCAGAGCTAGTCGGATGTTAGTATGTACCATGATTCTGTCATTGTGAACTTTTCGGCAAGTTATCTATCTGTTGTGGGTGACCAGAGTTAAACTAGGGTTATTGGTAGGCTAATATGGGTGTGTGTTCTACACCGGGTCGGAATTGTTGGCTCTGAATTTCTCTTATTAAGGAATGTACCATTCGATTGTGATTGAGTTTATTCATGTTCGGGAGTGATCTATGAGTTACCCTTCGGTGTTTTGAAGAGTGGTGATTATTGGTTATATGCACATATGGTGCGATTCTAATTGGGCTGTATAGCAAGATTTGAGTAAGGTAAGTAATTGGGTATTGCGAGGTTGAGACCCGTTGGTTATGTACCTTCTGATTCGGGTGGCATGGTATTGTCCGGTTTCCCCCGTGGTTATGGCAATGCACTTTGAGTACTTGAATTTCGAATGGTTATTGATTTTTGGGCAAGGTGTCTTGAAATATTTCAAGTGGACCAGCGTTTGGATGAGATCGCGTAGTGTAGCGGAGTTATGTAGGGGTATGACCTTTGGTATTGGATTCATGTGTTTTGATTTTTACAGTATGTGCCAGGCTGTTAGCATGCTGTGATGATGGTAATTGTTAATGGCAGGATAGTCCTCTCGTGTGGATCTTTTATATAATTTGATTACATTGGGCTGTTGTTGTTAAGTGCACAAGTTGCACAGGTTTTGGCTTTGAATTGTATCGATATGTCATGTTATCAGGGTTGTCGTGATGGATGAGAAGAGGTCATTGGACCTAGAATGAATATTTTCAGAATTGTCTGCAGCATAGTTGGAAGGATAAATATCAGGAGTCGGATTAGAAATCTGCTATAATTCCTGTTTGGGAAGGGGAGCTTCATGTCTGACTGGTCGGACTAATTGTTGATAGTTTCTACGTGTTTCTTTCATCATCAGCAGTATATGGAAGTGTTAGAGCGAGGCATTTATTGATAAGAGGTCATGTACCGGTACTGGGGTGTTCTGAGCAGTTATTATGGTTAAGAGTTATCACTATGAGTGTTTGAGCCACGCGGTGTATTATGTGATTTCATCTGGGGTGCGTATATTGCTTGATTCAGCATGTTCAGACTTGTTCAGTTTATAGTTATGGAATTTTGATCTTGTTTATTATTTCAGAAATGGGAATTTGGTTCTAAGGTTTATGGGTCAGGATTGGATTTCGAAATTTCAACGGTGTTGTGCTATTGGACCTATATGGGATAGGGTGACGTGGGATCACCCCCGGGTATGTGCATGGTAAGATACGTATCAGTTTGATGGTGTTGGAGAACAACTCTTGGCCCGTTCGAGGACGAACGTATGTTTAAGTGGGGGAGGAGTGTGTTCGGAATGTAGTTTTGATGCTCGTACTATAATTAGGCTTGAATTGGCGAAAGTTAGTTTTTGTCGATTTCTGATCGGCAGTGAAAATAGGCTATCAAGGTCGGATTGAGATTCCGGAAGTTGGTACAGGTCCGTAATGTTATTTTGGATACATGTGCAAAATTTCAGGTCAATCGGAGGTGTTTTGGTTGGTTTCGGCGTCGTTGGCGAACTTTGGAAGTTTTCAAGTTCATAGGTTCGAATTTGATGGAATTCGAAGAGTTGGCCGCGCCTGCGAAGCCGCAGGTTTGGAGACTAGATCGCAGGTGCGAGAATTGGTCCGTTAGTGGGATTTCACAGGTGTGCACCTAGGACCGCAGGTGCGATTAAAGGTCCGCAGGTGCGGATTTCCTGTGCAGAACAGTATAAAAGAAAGCTTGTGAAATTTTAGTCATTCTACCATTGTTGCATGCGGTTGGAGATTATTTGAGAGAGATTTGAAGAGAGAATTCGAGGGTCTTCAGTGGAGGTAAGTTCCCTGATTATTAAATTTATTTCTATACTATTTTGTTCGGATTAGGCTTGTAATTTAAAAGATTAAAGTAGAAAAAGTTTGGAAAAATGGGAGGAGGATTTGGAAAATTCTTTTGGCGATTTGGGTAGGCAATTGTGGTTCGATCGTTGTATTTTTGGTATGTGTAGAATCGTGGGAGGACGAGGTTTCTAGTGATGTAAATTTTATCAAATTTTGAGATGTGGGCCCGGGGCTCGGGTTTGGCCAAATTTCAAGATTCTTGTATAAATTAATTGGTTTCGATTGGGTTGTGTTCCTTTAGTATATATTAATGATGTTAAACTGTTTTTGGTTAGATTCGAAGCAATCGGGAGCTAATTTCAGGGCAAGAGCATAGCAGACTAGTATTTTGGCCCGATAGAGGTAAGTAATTGTTATAAATCTTGTCGTGAGGGTATGAAACCCCGGTCTACATATTTCTCACTGATTTTACAATGGTGCACATGTCAGATGACGAGTATGTGGCACACACTGATTTTTGGATTGGACTTGGTCCTCTCCGCGGCAACTATTGAGTTGCGTATTTTACTCTAAATCATATGTTAAACTGTGTTCTAAAGATTATTGCTATATTTGGGCTATGATCCTTGTTTGGGGCCTCGTGCCGACTTGTTTAGACCCCTTGGGGGCTTTTTACTGCTATTTTCCTCACTATTTATTGATGATTTCACTCAGTCACATTGTGCTTACTGTTTTCGAAACTCAGGCTGATTTACACTACTTTGAGATTTAAAAATGATCTTTTGGGTCGAGTACCCTGTTTTACTGATTCGCCCGAGGTGCTTCGGAGAGGTTCTGACTGAGTGAGGCCGAGGGCCTGATTGTGAGGATATGATACGCCACGAGGTGGCTTGATTTTAGCGCTTGGGCTGAAGGAGCCCCTACTAAGTCTGTACACACCCCTAGTTAGCGCAGGTACCTACTGATTGATGAGTACTGAGTGCTGACTGTCGAGTGATGAGTGATTGGGAGGCATGAGTGACCGTGAGGTTACCCGAGGGGCTGATACTGAGTGGCTGTGAGGTGCTGAGTGATGTTCTGCCCGAGGGGTGATTTATGATTCATGTTTTTGCCCGAGGGGCTACTTATGATTTATTTCATTTTCATACTAAATCTTTCGGTCTAAAATTGTTGAAAATATACATTTTTCAAAGGATTTTTCTGAAGTTGGTTTTAAGGCATGATGATTTCATATATCTATGTATACACTGTTGGAAAGAAAGGTTGTGCATATTGTGAATCGATGATACAGATTTTTATGTGTTTTCTTGCCGCTTAGACTTTATTTATTTTTATTAATACTGAGTTGGCGTACTCAAATTACTTCCTGCACCCTTGTGTTCAGATTCAGGTACTGATACCGAGCATTAGCTATCTATTCCGTGCGGAGCCGTAGTGTGGGATATAGAGGTAGCTGTTCAGCGTCCGTAGCATCTCTGTTTTCCCTTCTTTGTTGTATCTAGCAATTCGTTCGGAGTTTTTGTATTATTATAGTATACCATTTGGCATATTTTCTTAGATGCTCATGACATGTTGGCTCCAGATTTTGAGGTTGGTTGAACTATTTATTGGTCTAATGTATTTAGTAAATTCTATATATTTTATGAAATGCTTGAAATTGGTTGGGATTTTGAAAGAAACTGTAAATATGTGATTATTGGCTAGCCTAGTTCCAGGATAGGCGCCATCACGACCGGTTTAGGATTGGGGTCGTGATACTTTGGTATGAGAGCGCTAGGTTACATAGGACTCACCGATTATGAACAGGTTTAGTAGATTCTTGTGGATCGGTACGGAGATGTCTGTATTTATCTTCGAGAGTCTGCGGAACCCTTAGGAAAATCTCACATTCTTGAATTCTTCTCGTGCGAACTCATTTATTTCAGCCAAGAGCATAACTCTTGAATTCCTTCCATGTATTCGAACGCGCCCGAGAGCGCATGGTATCAGCTGTTCATCGACGACTTGTGATTTCCATGGATGAGTTGTGATTTGGGCATGTTAGTAACGGGCTAGTCTGGAGGACTTGAGGCCGGATTCATTCTGTGGCTTGAGTGTTGAGGTTTCGATTGTATGAGCCGTGCATCGGGGACTTATATGTCCATTTCTGTTCTTATTGATGAGAATTGGTGACTAGATGGCTATGTGGTGAGTGTGATTTGATGGTTGGCTGCATTCAGGTTGTTGATTGTGACAAAAGGGTTGGCTAGAAATGTGGCAAGAACTATTGAGTGTTTGATTTCTGTCTCGGTTTGGTATATGGCTTCGAGTTATGAGTGTATTGGAAGACCTCTCATGTTGTGTAGTTGTGGAGTGAAGCGGATCTTTCTGTTGGGTTATGAGTTCCTGGTGATGTCTGTTGAGCTGATCATTGCCCCAGTAGCATTCATGTATTTGATTAACGGTGTATTCCAGCCGTATTAGCACTCCTTGCTATTGTATTCAGTGATGGCGTCCTGGAATATTCGCGTAGCCAGAAGTAGCATACTCCGTATTTGAGGATGGCATTATAAGGATTCGGGGAGGAAAAGCTCTATGAAAAATTCTCCGAGTGTGAATTCTGGCTCTGTTCAGTAGCATTCTTGGGACACGTGGTGTCCAGTAAGGGTATGTATGTGGTCAGACGTGTGTCGGTAGAGCTTCTAGAATCTCAAGATTTCTTAGACCACCTCTCCAGTATTAGTTCTTCCATCAGCTTCAGGTTTTTACCAAGTATTGTGATGCCTTGGGGGTTGGCGTTGTTTGTGTTTAGATGCAGAAGGGTGTAGCGATTGCGTGATAGTTATGGTCTTCGGAAGTGTATAGTGAGATATTATGTTTGAGGCTAGCAGGCAGGGTTATCTCCTGCGGATTGTCCTAGGGTGTGTGGTCCCTATATAGTTTTGTAATAAGTTCTCTTTTACCAGTAAATGGTATATGTTGTAATTTGAGTTTGGATCGCTTGTGGAAGTTGGCATGACTGTTACAATGGTGAATGCGAGATTTGCAGATGACTTGAGTCGTTAGACGGGTGGTGTTATTTTGGGCATTGTGAGTTATTGTTTGTCTCGATCGTTGGCTTTGAGCCAAGTGGGGGAGTCTGTTAATGATAAGTTGGTCGCAGAATTATGTGTGGTATTGGTTTCAGTTCGAGTTATACTGGTAAATCAGTTATGGCCTGCAGGTGTGGGGTCTGAGAATGACACGAGTAATGGAAATTTTTTCGATATAGGTTGTAATGTACTCTATTGGGTACTTGGGTTCTATTGAATAATTTAGTGGAAATTGTAAAAGGTGTAGTTTGCGCTGTGTATGAATTTTCTTGTGGCTTCAAGTGAGTGGATTACTTTCCTAGTATGTCAGTGTGCAAACGGGTCAGGTCGATTCTATCTAATTGGTCAGTGTGATTGAGATTTATGTTAGAGGGTGTCAAGACTTGTGGTATTTCTACATCATCACAGATTCTACATATCAGTATCAGGACGGTGAGGGTAATGGCTTTAGATTCGTAGGAAGTCTCTTCAGGGTAAGTATTTTGAATGTGGTGCTTTCGGGGATATTTGAGAGAGTATTTGGCGGCTAATGAGCCTTAGACGGTATGGTTTTGTGCTTGGGTCGCATGTGGTTAGTCTGGGTTGAAAATTCTGGTATTACGGCAGGGAGAAGTATCAATTTGAAGGTAAGTCAGAAGAAACTTGGGTAAATAGGGCAACTTGGTAGTAGGTCGGATCGGCATGGTAAGGGATACAATTAGTTCTTTCGGTGTTCATAAAGTGATGAGTTTTTACGAGTGTTTCTTAGCAATGCTCTTTGATTTTTGGTAGCCTGCGTAGCTTGGTAGAGTTAGAAGGATTCAGTCCTGATGGTTTGGTGTTGCGCAAATGGGATTTAAGATAGTTCTCGATGGTTTCTACCCGGGTTAAGGGTGCATATTTTCTTCTGGCACGAGGTGCGGGCGATGTGTAGTGAATTTGCTTATAAATGGGCTCAAATGGAAGTTCTTGGCTAGTTGGGTGCGTAGTTGCTTGTGGCTCGAAACGGACCAAGAAGTTCCCATAATTGCCATGGGATGGCATGGCGTATGCGGTATGTGGGTAGATTTGAGATTTGCATATGTGAGGTCGTGGTTCAGTTCTGGAAGGAAGTTCAAAACAAATTTCTTACGCAGAATGGACAGTTTCAGATGACTTTGTAGATGATATCATTATGGGGTGGCTTTATGAGGGTATACATTTTTGAAAGGTCATGTGTGGATTTAAGGGTACTTCATTGGTATTGCGGCACTATCTTGTTGGATCGACTATTGATATTCAAGGTTTCTTGGTGACGTTGAATAATTATAGGGGTATCCCTCGTGGAATGATTGAGTATTTGGGATGTGTCATTTATTCAAGCGGTGGAGTTGAGATCAGATATAGTAATTTGTGCGCTTCATGAACTTCGAGACTGAGTGTTCTCATAAACAAGTTATTTTGTGGTAGGGAACTGTGAAGATGCGAGCAGAGCTAGTCGGATGTTAGTATGTACCATGATTCCGTCATTGTGAACTTTTCGGCAAGTTATCTATCTGTTGTGGGTTACCAGAGTTAAATTAGGGTTATTGGTAGGCTAATATAGGTGTGTGTTCTGCACCGGGTCTGAATTGTTGGCTACGAATTTCTATTATTGAGGAATGTACCATTCAATTATGATTGAGTTTATTCATGTTCGGGAATGATCTATGAGTTACCCTTCGGTGTTGCGAGGCGAGGTGATTATGGTTATATGCACATATGGTGTGGTTCTAATTGGGCTTTATAGCTAGATTTGAGTAAGGTAAGTAATTGGCTATTGCGAGGTTGAGACGTGTTGGTTATGTACCTTCTGATTCGGGTGGCATGGTATCGTCCGATTTTCCCCATGGTTATGGCAATGCACTTTGAGTACCTGATGTTGAATTTCGAATGGTTATTGATTTTTGGGCAAGGTGTCTTGAAATATTTCAAGTGGACCAGCGTTTAGATGAGATCGCGCAGTGTACCAGAGTTATGTAGGGGTATGACCTTTGGTATTGGATTCGTGTGTTTTGATTTTTACGGTGTGTGCCAGGCTGTTAGCATGATGTGGTGATGGTAATTGTTAATGAAAGGATAGTCCTCTCGTGTGGATCTTTTCTATAATTTGATTACATTGGGATGTTGCTGTTAAGTGCACAAGTTGCACAGGTTTTGGCTTCGAATTTTATCGATGTGTCATGTTATCAGGGTGGTCGTGATGGATGAGAAGAGGTCATTGGACTTAGAATGAATATTTTCAAAATTGTCTAAAGCATAGTTGGAAGGACAAATATCGGGAGTCGGCTTAGAAATCTGCTATAATTCCTATTTGGGAAGGGGGAGCTTCATGTCTGACAGCTCGGAGGAATGGTTGATAGTTTCTACGTGTTTCTTTCATCATCGGCGGTATATGGAAGTGTTAGAGCGAGGCATTTCTTGATGAGAGGTCATGTACCGGTACTGGGGTGTTCCGAGCAGTTATTGTGGTTAAGAGTTATCACTATGAGTGTTTGTTTCACACGGTGTATTATGTGATTTCATCTGGGGTGCGTATATGGCTTGATTCAGCATGTTCAAACTTATTCAGTTTATAGTTATGGAATTTTGATCTTGTATATTATTTCAGAAGTGGGAATTTGGTTCTAAGGTTTATAGGTCAGGATTGGATTTCGAAATTTCAACGGTGTTGTGCTACTGGACCTATATGGGATAGGGTGATGTGGGATCACCCCCGAGTATGTGCATGGTAAGCTATGTAGCAGTTTGATGGTGTAGGAGAACAAATCTTGGCCCATTCGAGGACGAACGTACGTTTAAGTGTGTGTGGGGGGGGGGGGGGGGGGGGAGTGTGTTCGGAATGTAGTTTTGATGCGCGGACTAGAATTAGGCTTTAATTGGCGAAAATTAGTTTTTTGGCGATTTTCGGTCGGCAGTGGAAAATAGGCTATCATGGTCGGAACGATATTTCGCAAGTTAGAACATGTCTGTAATGTCATTTTAGATATGTGTGCAAAATTTCAGGTCAATCGGAGGTGTTTTGCTTTATTTCGGCGTCATTGGCGAAATTTGGAAGTTTCAAAGTTCATAGGTTTGAATTTAATGTATTTTTTGTGTTTTCATGTTGTTTTTGGTGTTTCGAAGGCTCGACTAAGTTTAAATAATGCTATGGGATGTGTTGGTATGTTTCGTTGGGGCCCCGAGAGGCTCGGGATTGATTTAGGATGGTTGGCGAAGTTTTGAACTTAGAAAATTGCAGCAAATGGCTGCTGGTGTAAAGTTTCTGGTGTGTGGCCGCACCTGCGGATGGGTAGCCATAGGTGCGACGCCGCAGGTGCGAAGGTCCATGCGCAGGTGCGAAAGGAGGTTAGGCAGGAGGAGTCCGCAGGTGCGAAGAGTTGGCCGCGCCTGTGAAGCCACAGGTGCAGAGAAAAGATCGCAGGTGCGAGAATTGGTCCGTTAGTGGGATTTTGCAAGTGCGCACCTGGGACCGCAGGTGCGCACCTGGGACCGCAGGTGCGCACCTGGGAACTCAGGTGCGATTAAAGGTCCGCAGATGCGGATTTGCTGTGCAGAACAGTGTAAAAGAAAGCCTCCATAAAATTTTAGTCATTCTACCGTTGTTGCATACAGTTGGAGCTTATTTGAGGGAGATTTGAAGAGAGAATTCGAGGGTCTTCAGTGGAGGTAAGTTCCGGGATTATTAAAGTCGTTTCTATGCTACTTTGTTCTGATTAATGGTTAAAGTAGAAAAAGTTTGGAAAAATGGGAGGAGGATTTGGAAAATTCTCTTGGCGATTTGGGTAGGGAATTTTGGTCCGATTGTGGTGTTTTTGGTATGTGTAGAATCGTGGGAGGACGAGGTTACTAGTGATGTAAATTTTATTGAATTCCGAGACGTGGGCCCGGAGCTCAGGTTTGGCCGAATTTCGAGATTCTTGTATAAATTGATAGTTTTCGATTGGGTTGTGTTCCTTTAGTATATATTAATGATGTTAAATTGGTTTTGGTTAGATTCGGAGCAATCGGGAGCCAATTGGAGGGGCAAGAGCATAGAGGACTAGTATTGTGGCCCGGTAGAGGTAAGTAATGGTGATAAATCTCTTCCTGAGGGTATGAAACCCGGGACATACATATTTCTCACTGATTTTTGAATGGCGCACAAGTCGGATGACGAGTATGTGGCGCACACTGATTTTTGGATTGGACTTGGTCCTATCCGCGACAACTATTGAGTTGCGTATTTTACTCTAAATCATATGTTAAACTGTGTTCTAAAGATTATTGCTATATTTGGGCTATAAGCCATGTTTGGGGCCTCGTGCCGACTTGTTTAGACCTCTTGGGGGCTTTTTACTGCTATTTTCCTCACTGCTTATGGATGATTTTACTCAGTCACATTGTGCTTACTGTTTTCGAAACTCAGCCTGATTTAGACTACTTTGAGATTTAAAAATGATGTTTTGGGTCGAGTACCCCATTTTACTGATTTGTCCGAGGGGCTTTTGAGATGTTCTGACTGAGTTAGGCCGAGGGCCTGATTGTGAGGATATGATACGCCACGAGGTGGCTTGATATTAGCTTTTGGGGTGAAGGAGCCCCTCCGGAGTCTGTAACACCCCCAGTGAGCGCAGGTACCTACTGAGTGCAGAGTGCTGAGTGCCGAGTGATGAGTGATTGGGAGGCATGAGTGATCGTGAGGTTTCCCGAGGGGCTGATACTGAGTGGCTGTGAGATGTTGAGTGATGTTCTGCCCGAGGGGCGATTTATGATTCATGTTTTTGCTCGAGGGGCTACTTATGATTTATTTCATTTTCATACTAAATCTTTCGATCTGAAATTGTTGAAAATATACATTTTTCAAAGGATTTTTCTGAAGTTCGTTTTAAGGCATGATGATTTCATATATCTATGTATATACTGTTGGAAAAAAGGTTGTGCATATTGTGAATTGATGATACTGAATTTTATGTGTTTTCCTGCAGCTTAGACTTGATTTATTTTCATTACTACTGAGTTGGCGTACTCAAATGACTCCCTGCACCCCTGTGTGCAGATTCAGGTACAGATACCGAGCATTAGCTATCTATTCCGTGCGGAACCGGAGTGCGGGATATAGAGGTAGTTGTTCAGCATCCACAACATCTCTGTTTTATCTTCTTTGTTGTATCTAGCTATTCGTTTGGAGGTTTTATATTATAATAGTATACCATTTGTCATATTTTCTTAGATGCTCATGACATGTTGGCTCCGGGATTTGGGATTGGTTTAACTGTTTATTGGCCTAATGTATTTAGTAAATTCTGTATATTTTATGAAATGCTTGAAACTGGTTGGGATTTTGAAAGAAACTGTAAATATGTGATTATTGGCTAGCCTAGTTCCACGATAGGCGCCATCATGGTCGGTTTAGGATTGGGGTCGTGGCACGAATTTTACTCTATGCGATCGCGGACCTTCCTATGCGATCGCATATAACAAAATACCTAGGCACCAGAAAATTGAAAACCAGCAGTTCATTTAAAGTGAAAAACACCTTGTGGCCTATGCGAAACTCACCCGAGCCCTCGGGGCTCTAAAATAATCATTCACGCAAGTCTAAAAACATCATACGGACTTGCTCATGCGATTAAAACATGCAAATAACATGTAAATCTATGAATGAAACCTCAACACTCATCGTTTTCAACAAAAACTCTTAAAGTTCATAATTTCTCAACTGGATGTCCGAATCACATCAAACAAATTCCGCTTTTCATCAAATTTCACTATTAACCTTTAAATGTCATAACAAAGCTGTATCGGGCTTTTGAACCAAAATACGGACCTGATACCACTGATTTTTAGCATCATTTCTTTTCTTTAATTCAAAAACATTTCAGCAAAATAATTTCTTCAAAAATTGATTTCTAAGGCTTGGGACCTCGGAATTCATTTCCGAGCACACGCCCGAGTCCCATATTTTACTGTGGACCTCCCGGGATTGTCGGAATACGGATCCGGGCCTGTTTGCTCAAAATATTGACCAAAGTCAACTTTTATCAAATTTAACTTCTAAAAATCACCATTTCTCATATTTTCACATAAAATCTTTCCGGTTTCACGCCCGGACTGCGCATGCAAATCCAGGTATTTAATTTTAGTCTCTTTATGGCTATTAAGCATGGAACGGAGTCTAATTTTATAAAATGACCCCTTGGGTTATCACAATCTCCACCTCTAAAACACACATTCATCCTCGAACGGACGTAGAAAATTACCTGAAGTGGCGAACAAGTGTGGATATCTACTCTGCATGTCTGACTTAGACACCCATGAATCTGCCTCAACGGGCCGGCCTCTCCACTGCACTCGAACTGAAGGAAAACTTTTAGATCTCAATTGGCGAACTTGCCGGTCTAATATAGCTAGTGGCTCCTCCTCATAAGTCAAGTCTTGGTCCAACTGGACAGAGCTGAAAACTAACGCGTGGGACGGGTCACCATGATATTTTCGGAGCATAGACACATGGAATACCAGATGAACTGAGGATAACCCTGGAGGCAATGCAAGTCTGTAAGCTACCTCCCCCACCTTATCAAGAATTTCAAACGGCCCGATATACCTCAGGCTCAACTTACCCTTCTTCCCATATCTCATAACACCCTTCATGGGCGACACACGAAGCAATACTTTCTCTCCAATCATGAAGCCACATCATGGACCTTTCGATCGGCATAACTCTTTTGCCTAGACTAAGCTGCACGAAGTCTCTCCGGAATAATATTGACCTTATCTAAGGCCTCCTAAACTAAGTCTGTAATCAATAACAGAGCCTCTCCCGGCCCAAACCATCCAACTGGAGATCTAAACCATCTACCATATAATGCCTCATAAGGAGCCATCTGAATGCTCGACTGATAACTATTATTATAAGCAAACTCTCTAGCGTCAAGAACTGATCCCATGAACCTCCAAAGTCTATAACACAAGCGCGGAACATGTCCTCCAATATCTGAATGGTACGCTCGGACTGCCGGTAAGTCTGAGGGTGAAATGCTGTAGTCAACTCCACTCGGGTACCCAACTCACGCTGAACTGCCCTCCAAAAATTGCGAAGTAAACTGCGTACCCCGATAAGAAATGATAGACACGGGCACACCATGAAGGCAAATTATCTCCCAAATATATAACTCAGCCAACTGCTCTGAAGTGTAGGTACTAGCCACTTGAATGAAGTGTGCTGATTTAGTCAGCCTATCCACAATAACCTAAACTGCGTCAAATTTCCTCTAAGTCCGTGGGAGTCCAACAACGAAGTCCATAATGATACGCTTCCACTTCCACTCAGGAATCTACATCTGCTCAAGTAAACCATCGGGTCTTTTATTTTCATACTTCACTTGCTGACAATTCAAACAACGAGCCACATAAGCAACAATATCCTTTTTCATCCTTCTCCACCAATAATGTTGTTTCAAATCCTGATACATTTGGCTGCACCGGGGTGAATAGAATACTTAGAACTGTGAGCCTCTTCAAGGATCAACTCACGAAGGCCATCAACATTTGGCACACACATACGATCCTGCATACTCAAAATGCCATCTCCACCAACGGTACCCTTCTTGGCACCACCGTGCCGAGCTGTGTCCCTAAGAACCATCAAATGCGGGTGATCATCATGCCGCTCTCTGATAAGATCAATTAAAGAAGACCGAGCGACTGTACAAGCTAGAACACTGTTGGGCGAAATATTCAACCTCACGAACTGATTTGCCAAAGATTGAATATCAGCAGCCAACGGTCTCTTACAAACTGGAATATATGCAAGACTGCCCATACTCACTGCCGTCCTACTCAATGCATCGGCCACCACATTGGACTTCCCCGGGGTGATACAATATAGTGACATCATAATGTTTTAACAACTGACCATCTCCGCTGTCTCAAATTTAGATCTTTTCTGCTTGAATAAGTACTGGAGACTTCGACAGTCTGTAAAAACTTCACACTGCACACCATAAAGGTAGTGCCTCCAACCTTTCAAGGTATGAACAATGGCTGCCATCTCTAAGTCATGAACATGGTAATTCTTCTCATGGACTTTCAACTAACAAGATGCATACACAATCACCCTGCCATCTTGTATCAATACTGCTCCAAGTCCAACCCGGGAAGCGTCACAATAAATCAGGAAGGAACCTGAACCTGATGGTAGCACCAACATCGATGCTGAAGTCAAGGCAAATCTTAAGTTTCTGAAAGTTCAACCCACACTCGCCTGACCATTCGAATGGAACATCTTTTCGGCTATTTATGTTTCTTAATAGTTTTTCACAGTCACTTACAGAATCATCAAATGCTTCACGTCAACAAAGAAAAATCTCCTTTCAAACCTTCACAACACTGATAACGAAATGCGATTCAGGAAGGCCTCATAATTATATACCCGAATTTGGCAAATTATGCACAGTTAATTAATTAGTTTATTTGTTTTTTATTTATTTAATTATTATTACTATTACTTTTATTATTAATATTTATTCATTTATTGTTATGATTATTATGATTATTTTATACATAAATTGTTGAATAAGCCTAAAAGGTATGAATCCCTACCAGTACTATAATAAAATTTTGATTCACACGGGAGAATTTAAACACAAGAATTTCCACCGCGGCTCGTAGCCCGGTTTAAACCTCTCAAATCATATTTAAAATGTGAGGATCTCGTCCTTAATTCTGAATCACAAGTAATATGCATATCGCCACTCAAAACCTTCCATTTTCTTCTTTTGAATATTATGCGTTAAATAAAATTACAACATGTAATGATAGACACAGTTATCTCCTTAGAATTTCTCAATATAAGTATTCCCACAAGTAGAGTTTTGAGTTACGAAGCTCACCCGAGAGTGGAGCATATTAGAAGAATTTTATTAGATACGCATAACCGAATTAAGTTCAGGAAATCATCACTTTATAATATTTAGAGACTGTTCTTGTAGTGAAACTATTTAATGTAGCAACCTAAGACATACCATAGAAAATATACCAACAGACTAGGTCTCCATCTCTAGGAATCTAACCTCCACCTTCGACATGTAAATTGAGTTGTAACTTCATTGGGACATGTAGCTTGAGTGTTATGATGAAATATGAATCTCCCAAGTCTAGGACAATTTCTACCAGTAGCCAAAATGAAGTATCAACCTGCCCTGAGTCGTCCAAAATTTTACAATCATATTTGAGTCCTTTAAAGAGTCTATGGACTTGCTTTCTAGCTAGATAAATCGAAGTAGGAGTGTGGCGAGCTGACTTATCGAACCTGGTAGCAAGTTTTAACACCGTCATATGACCTGACGCAACCGCTCAAACCTTATGCACCACGCATTACGGAGGGTCTGAGAAATAAATTCTTTCAAAATCATTTATGAGAACTACGTCAAATAGTTGATGTTGCACTGGCTGGTCGTCCTCTTCGTAGGCTTGTCGCACTCCCCCGTGACCAATTTCTCCTTTACCATGTTGACTCAACACCGTTGAGCTACCCCACTTATTCATGTACTCTTCGTAATTCCTTGGGGTAACTCTTATTCCTATTGATGCACAACGATCCCACAAGTAAAGTTTTATACAGATAATTTTTTTTTTGGCACAAATCATATAGTCTAGAAGCTTGTCAACCACTGTACTCTCTCTGGAGCACCCCAAAATTCGCAATCATAAATTCCACACTGAGTAAACCTTTTGTAGATTTAAAGTTGCTTGAATAACTCCTTTGGTACTGAGGTATAAGGTTATAAAGGAGGCAGACATATCGCGTGTCCCAGCTTTGTCTCTTACAAAATCTCAGGCCTTATACATTCCTGGCCAAAACCGATATAACACATGACCCCGCAATCTATTCCTTGACAGTGGACTTCCCCACTTGGCACGAATTCATAGGTCACAATGCTTGATAATCCACAATGTTAAACTTCACAGCTCATATAAATCAACCCCGTTGCTTCCGACTTATTCCTATGTTCCGAAATATTTCATAGCAGCGGTCAAGAAAATCAAGCGGGTCCTCAAAAGATGTACCACTGAAATGGAGTGGAAATAGTTTGGTAAACTTGTCCAACCTCACTAAACGGACTAGTGCATCCTGTAACACTGGAGTTACCATAAATCCTTCCGGAATCTGAATTAGTCCAACATGTACCGACTGAGCTAGAACCTCCGCGTCTAGATCCATTTGAGACTTTACAATAGGTGTTGATGTTCGAGCTTTAGTCTGAGCTCTGCTTCTATCTATTTCCCTAATCGTAGTTGTCATTGGGGCTTTGTCTCTTGTCCGGTTGCAAATGCTTTGCACGCTGTCGAGATTTGTGAGAGGACAAGAATAGACAAGTTCAACCATCAATGGTAGAATAATTTCGGACGATATAGTAGAATAGAAGTGAGATTTTTTGTAACTCCATAGCCTCTAAGAGATAAGTACAAACCTCTCCGTACCGATCCTTCAGACTCTACTAAGCTTGTTCGTGGATTGTGAGACCTAAGTAAACCTAGTGATCTGATACCAACTTGTCACGACCCAAATTCCCAACCTCGGGGATCGTGATGGCGCCTAACACCACACTTGCTAGGCAAGCCAATGTTAGAAGTCGATTAACTAATTTCCTTGATTAATTACTTGAGCATAAATAAATAAATTCAATTGTGCCTAATTAAAACATTTCCTAACAGAAATAAAATAAAATGATAACAATGACCCTTTAAATAAAACGGATCACGAACTAATTGTGTAAACAACTCTAAGAATACACAATCCACGAACTACTAAAGAATACTAAAAATAATGGCTGAAAGAAATAGTGCGACTGTTCTGAATAATATAAAACAGTGTATGTAGAAATGGGAGAAGACTCTCGGAATCTGCGAACGCCGGCAGATGTACCTCATGTCTCCAAATGAAACGGGTGGTCGTCGTGGAATCCTCTACTGCTGACTAGTACCTGGATCTGTGCAAAATAGCACAGAGTGTAGTATCAATACAACCGACCCCATGTACTGAGTAAGTGAGTGATGAGGATAAGGTAGGGCTTTAAAAATAAACCTGTTATATTAATATATATATATATATATATAAATATATACGATAACACAATAAAATAATTCTACACGAACAAGATTATATATCTGAGACAAAAATTATAAAACAGGAAGGAATTCTAAGCACATCAATTCAAATAGTGCAACAATAATAAAGTAACACAACTGCCTCTTTCAGGCCTCAACTATAACCAATCTTCAACAATTTCCAAGTTTTCAANATTTAGCTTTTCAAATCTTTATTTTCTTTGAAAATCAGTAAAAATATAAATGTCCTCCCTTATCGCTCCTTGTTGTGGCGTGCAGCCCGCTCCCACCTATCCTCTCTTATTGTTCCTCCCTAAATATATCACCCTTATTGCTCCTGTTGCAGCGTGCAACCCGATCCCACCTGTCCACCCTTATGACTCCTTGTTGCGGCATGCAACCCGCTCCTACCAGACATATCATATCAATTTATTCATAAAGAATTTCACAATTCAGGCCAAGCTTTTCACAATATTGTTATTTCCACAATTTCAAACAGAAAATCATATAGCTCGTAAGCTTTAACCAATATCATTTCACAATAAAACCAACCAGAATATAGGTAAACACTGTAACGCTGTCAATCCATCCCAGTCTTTATATACTATGATAAACTCAAGAGAACAACCAACATTTTTAACACACTTACAACAA
>ML391769.1:1829-30043 GCA_005239525.1 Nicotiana knightiana | reverse complement strand
CGTTCACGTTTAACACTTTATATCTTCGTCATATTAACAATTAATCAACTTGGTGATTTAATCAAATAATAATAAATCGACGGGAAGGAACAACTTCTTCCAAAAGTCTTTTTAATAACTTTAAATCTCTGTCATTTCAATCGATAATTTAATATTTCAAGCCAGTAATTAGGCAAATATCATAACAACTTCGCAGCAAATATTATGCGCAGGCAATGCCAAGGGTCGAATGGCGCGGACCAACAATAATAAATTGTGCACTGCCGAAGGGTCGATCGGCTCGAACCATAGATGCATCTATCTGCCCCGCTCTCGAATCGATCGTGCGACGCGTTTAAAATAATACGGCTAGCCTGCTCGCGAATCATACCTGCGACTCAGGTACTCATATGAATACATACAGAAATATAGGGTCTTCTTGCTCGCGAATCATAAAGCGACTCAGGCACCCAAAGTTACACATATCCATATAATAAATCTGTATTTTATCAAGGAAACAGTTTTTCTAATGAAAGTGGTAAAATCCTTATCAAAAGAAATATAAAATATAGGTTTTGAAATCATTTGTTTTTGAAACTCATTTGTCAAGTTTAATGATATTCCAGGATATAACCTAGTCCAGTTACACAAATATCCATAGAGAGATAAATTCTCTTTTTAAAAGATTAACAAGATGAACTCTAGTTTTCTTTTAGATATTCAATTACGTCTTCGGTCATATTAGTAGTTTAATATTACAGGTATAACACGTAAGGCATTCTAGTGGGTCCTAGACTACCTAGATATGGCATAATAGTAGCTACGCACGGACTCCCGTCACATCGTGCGTATGTAGCCCCTGAAGATAATAGCATGTATTGAATTAATTCACCTAGGGGAACGATTCCCCCTCACAAAGTTAGAAAGGAGACTTACCTCGCTCCGAAATTCCCACACCGGCTTCCAAACCTCTCTGATGACTCCAACGGACGCACAACGCTCCAAAAATACCACGTAATCGCAAAGCAATGAAAATTCATCCTAATACCCACAACAAATTTAAATTATATACTTTCCCAACCCCGCTCGGATAAATGACCAAAATGCCCTCGGGCCCACGTGCCTAGAAATCCGAAATTCTCGAAGATACATTCTTCCCATAGCCCTACTAGTTAAATCATGCAATTTACTCTACATTCCATACTCAAATTCGTGGCTAAATTCCAAATTTATATTTTCTAGGTTTTTCTTCAAAAACCCCAATTTTTCCCACGATTTCTCATATCAAATTTATGTAATGATATTGTATTCCCTTGGAAAGGAGAAGGAATCACTTACCTCTTGATGCTTGGTGAAAATCTCCCTTTGAAATCCTCCAAAATCGCCTCAACCAAATGAAAAATGTGACAAAAATGGCACAAACCCAACTTTAAAACATTCTGCCCAGGCCTCTTTCGCACCTGCGATCCAATGGCCGCTTCTGCGGCTCCGCACCTGCGGAAATTCCATCGCAAGTGTGGCTCCCTTGACCCAGCAAATTCCCGCTCCTTCAATCCCCTCATCGCACATGCGATTCCGCAGGTGCGGCCAATCTTCCGCACCTGTGGCCTCTTCAGCTCCAGCTCCAGCCCCAATCTCGCACCTGCGGCGCCCTTAGCCGCACCTGCGGCTCCGCACCTGTAGTCAAAACCTCACAGGTGCGGTAACACCAGATGAAAGCAATCTTCAGCCTTTTTCAACTCCAACATTGATTCGTTAACCACCCGGAATCCACCCGAGGTGTCCCGGGACCCCGTCCGATTATACCAACTTGTTCCAAAATATAATGCGGACTTGCTCGAGGCCTCAAATCACATCAAAAAATATCAAAACCATGAATCGCACTCAAATCCCAACTTTATGAACTTAGAAATTCCCAACTTCTACATCCGATGCCGAAACCTATCAAATCACGTCCGATTGACCTCAAATTTTGCGCACAAGTCATATTCAACATTACGGACCTACTCCAACTTCCGGAATTGCATTCTGACCTTGATAACAAAACTTCCACTTCCGGTCGGATTTCTCAAAAACCTTAAAATTTATATCTTTAACCAAATGACTTCAAAATGACCTGCGGTCATCCAAATTCTCTTCCGATCGCGCTCTTAATTCCAGAATCACTATACGGATCCATTCCCATACTCGAAATCCCAAACGGACATCAACAACGTTGAAATGCATTTCAAGCCCAAATATATGAAATTCTTCTAAAATGCTAACTTCCATAATATACGCCAAAACGCTCCCGGGTTACCCAAAACCCGATCTGGACATACACCCAAGTCTGAAATCATCATACGAACCTGCTGGAACCTTCAAATCCTGATACGTTTACTCAAAATTCCAATCTTAGTTGATTTCTCCAACTAAAGGCTTCTAAAATGAGAATTTTCTTTCCAATTCAATTCTAAACTTCCCTGAATTCAATTCCGACCACGCCCATGGGTCATAATACCTGAAACGAAGCTGCTCACAACTTCAAACCGCTGAACGACGCGCTAGAGCTCAAAACGACCGGTCGGGTCGTTACACTACACCTCCCTACGAACTTTAATACATATTTTTTAACACTCAAGACCATACTTATGTCAAATCATAACTCCACCTTCACATCAATGTATATTACTCAATACTTATTTAAGAATAATTACATTAAAAGCCACCACCATCAAGTAATATTCTTCACAATAATACAACTATTTTTTTCTTTCTTTTTCAATTCAAGTGGTTTTTATTTTTTTCAAAAAAAGTGCACATTTCTCCTTATTTCATTAGTTCCACTCAAAACCCAAACCACCATCCCACACTTTATCTTTTACACAGTTCATAAAAATTCAAGTGCTCATGCGAAAAAAGTTCAAATAGATGGTTAGTTTAAACAAAAGGGGCTTGTAATGTGGTTGCCAAAGAAATAGGATTACAGGCTTAAAGGGGTTAACTACATTACATAGCAATTAGGCGGGTAAACTATATATATCTGGATCAACAAAGAAACGCCTATATCACTTCCAAGACTGAACAAAACTACTATTTCGCTTTGTAAACACACGGGCAAAGATCTAGACATCAAATGCAATGCACAGAATACACACAAACCTCGCACACACATGGCACATAACTCACTCGAGATTGATTTCATCAAGGCACTCTAGTCAAAGCATTTAAGAAAAGTTAAGATTATATGATTTAAGGTACTATCTCGATTAGTAAACACACGGGCAAAGTTCTAGACATCAAATGCAATGCACAGAATACACATATGGCACATAACTCATTCAGGATTGGTTTCATCAAGGCACTCTAGTCAAAGCAGTTAAGCAAAGTTAAGATTTTACGATTTAAGGTACTTCTGCAAGGGTCAAAAACTGAGCCTAAGCATCACAACCAAAGTGCTCACTATTCTCAAGGCATAAAAAAAGTCAAGAAATATTTCTTCAATTCAATTCATAGCACAATGGTTCCTACACCTGGTTCAAACAAAACCCTTGAAAAATAATTGCGACACAGAAAAACCAAGGGGGAATACTACACTACCTACAAAGAATTTTTTTTCATTGGACTTAAATCCCTCAAGAAAACTGTCTAAGAGATCCATCGTCGGGTAAAATATAATTTTTCTACTTTTTTTAATATATGATACAATAGAAAAGACAAAACTAAAAAAAATATTAAAATGAGAAGTTAATTAGTGTATCTAATATGTACAAGTTACACCCCACCCTTAATCCATGCAATGTCCTCAGTGCATATATAGATTCACAACAAAAAACGAGTAGGGTGGTATGAAAGCTCCTTGATCATTCCTCGTCATCACCTTCATCTTCGAAGTCTCCATCAGCAGCCTTCCACTCCTCATCCTCTGCTCCCTCCTCAACATCATCATCATCATCCTCTTCAGACTGCTCTGGTGTGTTGACATCCTCATCCTCTGGGAGTCGGTAGCCATCGCCAAGCCCAACTAGCTGTTGGGCATGAGCATTGAGCGGGAAACGCTCCTCCAAGATGGCCTTCTCTTCTGTAGTATCTGGCCATCCCCCCAATCTGAAGCTGCAAGTCCATCATCCCATGTAAATGGGCCATAAAGTTGTCATCTCGAGCATTGCGCTCGGCACCTGTCAGTGAAGCCATAAAATTCTCTTCCTTAACCCGGATGCTTGTGATGTCTGATACGCTCTAGTTACACCTTAAAATAGTGTAAAGCGATCGATGTCAAATATAGTAACCTAACTAGGTTGGGTCGAATGCCACAGATAATAGGCATGAAAAGTTTACTTGAGTAGTGTGAAGCTTAACTTAAATCATATTTCTATTTCGTTAGAGCAACAAGAGTATTGTAGTTGATTGTATGATAATTGAGTGAACTAGTAACAAATATGATTGTATAAGATTGTAATTAATTTGATTAACTAAACCAAGGTTGCATCCCCTTTAATGAAATGTAATGCTATTGGTGTTAATATGATATATTTCTAATGGAAGGTCCTTTTTGATATGCAAATGATTTCTGAATGACTACCCAATATTTTCCAATAGTTGAGTAGTATTTCCTCTTTAATACTTTTCTAAATATAAAAGAGTTGCAAATAAGAATAATCAATTTATGCCAAATAAAATACACTTATTCCTAAGCGATTCTATTAAACAAGGTTTAAATCCTCGAGTTTTTGAGATTTACGTCTACCAAACCCTAACCCACTTTTCCAAGTAAAGAAAGAGTATAATGGCACTTGTTAATGTTTGCAACCACCAACAATAAATGAAGAATGAGAAAAAAATATATATCAACCAACCATTATATATATATTTAATGGTAAACACCCATTAACATTACACCCATTTAGGGTCCACAACCTTAGTATTTAAAACTAGCCACACATGCTAAAATACAAAAAGAAAAGAATATTAAATGTCATAGTGCTTAAAAAAGTGCAAGATTCTTCACTCTCAAACTTCCAAAAGATGGGACTATTCAATTCTTGGAATGTAGCTCCTTTTTAAGACAAGGTGCCCCCACAAAAACTTTAATAAATCTATTTATAGTGGGCTAAAAATCGGGGGCAATTTCGGACAAAAATATCCTTCCAGATCAATTATGCGACCGCATATCTGTCGCATAATAGTCATGCAGTTCGCATTCTCTTCAGTTCCATCGCATCTTCGCAACCCTAGGTTCTAGGTATTCGTCGCATTTTTGTTATGCGATCCGCATTGTTGATATGCGACCACATATTTCCATTGCATTCCTGATCCCAACAACTTCGCTTGCAGGTTTGCTATCCATTATTCGGCCCGTGAACTTCTTATGTAGTCGCATAATGGACCGCATTTCCTTCGCTTGAATTGGCCAAACAATCTGTGGTCATTTGCGATTTCCTTGAGCATTATGCGGTCCGCATGTTAAGTTTGCGGTCCGCATGTTTAGTTTGCGGTCCGCATTTTGTCTTCTTCTTTCCCTTTTGCGGCTTTTTGATTTCATTTCCATGTTTTTGGGTCCTCAAGCCTCATGCACTACAAAACAACAAAATTACATAAGTATAACAGACAATTGCATTTAAAACGAGCTACAATCTAAGCAATTGGTATTAAATGTGCCGAAATTCTCTGGCACATCAACACCCCCAACTTAAACTTTTGCTTGTCCTCAAGCAACTAAAACAACACTATCCTATTCTAGACTCTAACTAAACGATTAGAAACAATAGTGATCGTGGACGGTTTTAATCGTTAGTTTTACAAGCATACACTTTTGTTTATTTACCCTTCCTGAACACCCATTGTTATTTACAAAGAAGCTAATCGACTTGTGAACTTTGAGCCTCGACCAATTTGATAAAATGTTACTCTCAGTTGAGTGCACTTGCATTCGACTTCAAGAACTCAACTTCTGTTAAACCTCACAGTTCATGTGCCCTCACTAGAAAGAAGGCCCCAAAATTACAATATTTACAAAGACAACAAACGGGACAAATTCACAAGAACACTCACTCTCACAACGAATTTCGAGTGTTACTACATGCCATGCCATAGGCTTGCCCTTATTTTAATTCATCGCCTATTCAAGAACATTCGGTTGGAGATCCCATAAGGACTTTTTAAGCTTGTAATGTAGGTTTAGGAAAGGGTCGGATAAACATTTGGGATACAAGTGACTACACCCTCCTTGAACACTACTCACATTTTTCTTTCTTGTTGCACTTTGTTTCTTTTTCAAACCACATAGCCCTCATTGGCTCCTAGTTACCAACATAGAATCACCTTAAATACCTTTCTAATTTTCTTCAAGGTTCCATATTTATATATACACATATATCTCTTTTTCTCTTCTTTTTCTTCTTTTCTTTTTCTTTTGGAGCTTGAATAATTTCATGTGAATATTTTGAGGTATACGTTTCTACACTCAATGTACAACCTTATCAATTTCCACTTTACACCACACCCCCCAACTTAGGATTTTAGCCTCATTCTCACTTGTTCAAGGAGGAACGGTTTCAAAGAAGGAATTATTTCACAAAAGGGTAAGGTTTTTAATGAGGTGGCCAATAAAAGGTTAAAGGCTCAAATGGGGTGACTAGTGATAATATTTATACAATGGGTATTTTAAAAGGCTAACTGGATTTTCAAATAACACAAAGACTGTCTAAGGTCATTTCTCCAACCAAATGTATTTATCATTAGCATCGAAAGACCAACCGGGAAAGTTCTAGATGAAAGTATTAAACACAAGAATTATTTACACAAAGACTAACACACATGGCGCATGAACTGTTTGACTCAACATAGTTTTAGCTCTCTAGTCAACACTTGGAAACTTAGAGCTTTCATCATATTACATACATAATTCTAAGTAAACATGGAGTCAAAGAGCGATCCTCAAGTTCACACAGATGATTAACCATAATATTTTTTTATATATATATCAACAAAAGGGTATAGGTAATTTACAGACATACATGCTTGAAACTCGACAATTACACCAAACCGGTCAAAATGTTTCATCCTACTGCCATTGTTCTACTATTACACCCTTGGAAAAGAACCCGGCGAAGAAAACTCAAGGGGAATTCATTGCTAATTACTAAAGACGTACATGCATACAACTATCAAATTGTTTTTGGTTTTTTTATATATATATTTTTTTTTGTTTTTGTTTTTGTATATACAAAGATAACACGGATATATACAAGAGTTGAAGTGAAATTTGCTTATATTTACCAAGATCACTAAACTATGTACAAGATTTAAGGAGAATAAAAATATATACAAGGTATCTGACCCCCAACTTAAAAGCATGCATTGTCCCCAATGCATAAGAATTGTAAAATAGAGTATTAGGGGATCCCTGGGGCGCACTAAGCGCTATGGGAGTCTGTAGCCTGCTGAATAGTGGTGGGGTCACCCTCTGATACTGGGGCTGGGACTGATAAGATCGTAGCCTTAGGAGTGACCTCGACGGGTGGAGGAGGGATTTCTACTTGCTCTGATGATAAGATTGGGGCCTGTGAGCTGCTAGCATCGCCTGATGGTAGCTGAGTGGTTGATGGATCAGTTGGGGAAACCATATGTGCTAGCGAGTGTGTTATCGCTTATTGTACAGCTGCTTCTTCTTCTTCTTCTACAGTAGTAGTGATAGCAACATGTTTACCTTTGTCCTGAGGACCCTCATTACCCTTGGACAAGGCCTCCTAATCAGTCTCCTCCTCAGCTGTCTCCCCATCCTCAGACTCTGAAGTGTGTCTGGAATCTTCTCCAGAAGGGATGTCAATGTGTGCAATGGGAGTTGGAGTCTGGGAAGTCCCGACAGTCTGTGGCTCGGGAGCTGTCATGAATGTAGAGAAGTCAAGATCTAACCCAGCAACGGACGTGCCAGCTCCCTGCTCTCCTTCCTTTGGCATGAAAGAGGATAGATCAAACTCCAGGTTTTGCATTTTGTGGAGCTGACTCTTCAGTGTGTCAACATCTTCACGGAGCTTTGAAAGGACTCCAACCGCACCCCGCTCTAATTTTTCAAGCCTCACCTCAATCTGCTTCAGGCGATCCCCATAAGAGGTATACTGTTGTTGGAGTGTTGTCACTGAGGATTGGAGAGGAGTCAATGCCTGCCTGATAAGTGTGGGGAGGTCCTTCAGAAGCCGTTCTACCTTAGCATTTGTATGTTGAGCTAAGAGACCTAGCATTGAAAGAGTTGGCAGTGCGACAGTAGGCTGCGCAATGGTGGCCTGTGAAGTGTGTTGTGGAGTGGTAGTGGATGCTACTGTTGCCTGAGGAGAGACGGGTGTCTGAGAATATGAGATGTATGTATCAGCAGGAGTTGGGATCTGAACCTCAAGAGGAGGAGCAGCTACATGTGGCGCCGCGTCACTAATGCGCGTGATATCAATGTCCTTCAGCGCTTTCACCGTCTTGTCATGGTACGGAAATGGAGGGACTTCCACAGCCTTACAGAAGGATGTGATCAAGCATGGGAATGGAAGTGACGTGGCCGTCTGGTTGGCCGGGACCCCTAACTCTCAGAAGATAATGTCACCCACATCAATCTTGATCTCGGTAATAATGCATGCAATGAGAAGAGCTTTCTCAATGCTTATATCAGTTTCATTCCTGGACGGTATCAAGCGAGAGGTGGCAAAGCTGAGCCAGAACCTACCCTCTCGTGTGAGATCTTCCTTGAAAATTTTATGCATAGGGTCAATCCAAGTTGGGGTCCCCTTTGATATCATTGAGGTTATCCAGGCACGCTCACTATCTCTCTTGGCCCATTTGGTCTCGTACTCAACTGTGCCCGGACTCCAGTTTGAAAAATGTAGATCATTTATAGTGCCTTTTTCACAAAGCACCAGCTTCCCCCGCACCAAGACTGATTCATAGAAGACCTTGTTGCGCTTGTGATGAGGTGTTCTGGAGGCTCTGTATGTTGCATAAAACTCTCGCACCAATATTTCATTGAAATCATCAGGGACCTCAATGAAGCATTCCCAGTTTCTTGCTTTAATATTCTCCAGTATGTGAGGGTACTGCTCCTGTATCTCGTTCAGAATCAATTGTTTCTCTTCAAGGATTTTCCGTTTCTTGAGCCCTTCTTTATACAGACTCATAGAGCATGTGTCCCCAAAACGGAGTTGGAAATAATTTCCTCTTTTTCTTCTTGCCTCAGCCTGTAAGTTAACTGATGGCAAAGTCTCCTCCTCATCAGACTAGGAGGTCTGTTCAACAACAGGTCAGGATGGTTCTAGTCGTGAACGCTTGGATTTTTGTACTTGTTAGCCGGTGGAGGCCCTTTTTTTAGTTGCAACAAATTTCTCGGGATACATATCTTTAAAGAATCGAAGTGTGAGCAACATAGCAGACATAAGAGGAAAATATTTCAAAGGAAGTAGAAAATGCAACGGGTTATGCGGCCGCATAACCATTATGCGGACCGCAAACCTGTCGCACATATGTATGCTTGCAGGGGAATTTCAGTTATATGGTGGGTTATGCGATCGGATACCCACTATGCGGTCCGCATTCCCATCACAAAAATTTAGGCTCATAAAGATCAATCAACTATGCGATCGCAAAAAGCATCACAAAGATGAATTTGCTATCGCAAACCTGTCGCACACAATATTTCACAAGAGGCCATAGACTGTCTGGGTATGCGGTGGTTTTGCAGTCCGCATATCAGTTATGCAATTGCAAAGCCTCCGCAATTTGGAATTACATCAAGCCACCTAGTGTTATCATTTGCGGCTGCTTTGCGGACCACAAATCGACTTTGTGGGCCGCAAAAGTCATCATCCCTAAGTTTTGCTTCTACCCCTAACAATGGTGGTCCCTAAATTCACTACCCAACAAGATCAACTTAACTAATTATTCAACGTGACGAGCAGATAACCCCAAAGAACAGAGAGAAATAGAAAACAAACATCACGCGAACAATACAACACAAAATTAAAGACTAAAAATAATAGAGATGAAGTGGGGAAAGAGGACATACCAGAGTTAGATGAATGAGACGCAAGAAAGGAGATGAATTCAAGCAATGTGATCTTTTTTCACTCGTCTAATTGCAAACTAGACGTTTCCCTCTCTTCTCTTTTTTTTTGTTTTTGTTTTGTTTAAGTGTGAATTGTATGCGTGGGAGTGCTTGTGTGCAAATGATGGGGGTTATGCGAAGGGGGTAGGGTTACTTACCTGTTGAGAATGCGGTGCGTAAGTGACCGCATAAGTGTTATGCGGTAATGTCAACTCAGGTTGCTCAAACCCATTATGTGGTGCACTTTTGGGATCGCATAATCAATTTTCGGTCCGCAAAGTGCACATTTTCGCTGCATTTCGGCAACCAATTTTTTCCCCAACAATCTGTCCAGGTCTGCGATCACTATGCGGTCCACATAGTTAATATGCGACCGCATATGTGTAGCTAACTTCTCTTGGTGACTTTTCTTCCATTTCATTCGCAATTTCACCCTGTTTTATGACCTTTTGGATCACCTGCAATCTAACACACACTTTAAATTGCTCAATTTAATCTATCTAACAAAAATGAAAAATTAAAGGACAAAAAGTATGTTACCACACATGGGTTGCCTCCCATGAAGCGCTTGATTTAACGTCGCGGCACGACGAAGTTAACCCCTCTTCAGGCTTACTCGTTGGTCGGCATTGACCATCTTTGAGAGCCAACTGTTCCACCAAGTGTTCTTATCCATCTGTACCCAAGTAGTGCTTGACTCGTTGGCCATTCACTTTGAAGGTTCGGAGCCCGTCCTCAGATTCTAATTCCACAGCTCCAAAAAGGGAGACATCTACCACCTTGAACGGACCGGACCACTTCGATTGGAGTTTGCCCGAAAATTATTTGAGCCTTGAATTGAAGAGAAAAACCAAGTCACCCGACTTAAACTCCCTTTTCAATATATTTTTGTCGTGGACAAACTTCATCCTTTCTTTGTACACAATTGCACTCTCATATGCATGGAAACGAAATTCTTCCATTTCATTGAGTTATGTTAACCTAAAATTTGCAGCTTCAGCCCAGTCCAGGTTCAACCATTTTAGAGCCCACGTGGATTTATGTTCCATATCTATGGGTAGATGACATGCCTTGCAGAAGGCTAACCGGTAAGGAGAAGTGCCAATAGAGGTCTTGTACGCTGCGCGGTATTCCCACAACGCATCATCTAGCTTCCTTGACTAGTCGGTCATGTTTGCATTAACAGTTTTTGCTAGAATATTCTTTATCTCCCGGTTGGAAACTTCAACTTGGCCACTTGACTAAGGGTGATAAGGTGTGGCCACCTTATTCTTGACGCCATATTTCTCCAGTAGCCCCGTGAAGGCCTTCTTACAAAAGTGAGACCACCATCACTAAGAATGGCTCTAGGAGTGCCAAACCGTGTGAATATATTTTTCTTTAAAAATACAATCACACTCCTTGCCTCATTGTTTGGTAAGGTGATTGCTTCAACCCATTTGGAAATATATTCCACTTCCACCAAGATGTATTTCATACCACACGAGCTCACAAAGGGACCCATAAAATTAATTCCCCACACATCAAAGATCTCGACCTCCATCACAAAGTGCATTGGCATTTCATGCCTCTTAGAGATTGATCCTTGCCTCTGACATTGGTCACAAGCCTTTACCATTGGATTGGTAGCCTTGCCACAAACATTGATGTTCTAACCAAGATGTTCATGGAAATTCAGACAAAGAAGGAAAATGTTGTGGAAGATATGCAACCAATGGGAAATCAAGAATTCGAAGAAGCCAACTATGTCCATAATCTTCAAGGTGGGTATCGCCAACAAAATCAATAGAGGCCAAACCCGCAAAGGCAAGGCCAATAAAATTGGTGTAATATCCAAGGTGGGTTGAGTCAAGGAAATTGGAACAATAACAATAGCAATTATGCCAACCGGAGTTCCAACCTCTATGTTCTACCGAAGGGGCAATATTATAAAGAAGGTCCTTCAAATGAATCCAAGTTGGAAGGAATGCTTGAAAAGATCTTGAAACATCAAGAGAGAGGTGATGCTACAATGAATAAGATGTCCGAAATTGTGGGGTCACATACCGCCTCTATACAAAAGCTTGAGATGCAAATGCAAGACTTGTCAAGAGAACAAAATCCAAAGCTCAAAGGTACTCTTCCAAGTGATACAATTGCTAACCTAAAGGGAAATGCAAGTGGTCCATCTTCTCATTGCATGGATATTACTACTACATGAGGGAAAGTACTTCAAGATGAAAGTGAACAAGTAGTTGAAGTTTAGGATCGTGAGCAAGAAGTTGAGGCACAAGTTGAAGTGTCGGCTGGTGTTGAAGGTGAGAAGCCCTCCCAAGAGGTGAAAGTCCACAAATCAAAGCATGAAGAGGTTAAGGAAAAGGTGAAGGAGACCCTAAAAGCTCGTCAACCAATCCCTCGACCTACTCCTCCATTCCCTCAAAGGCTTGCAAGAAGGGTAGATGATAGCAAGTTTGAGAAGTTTTATGATATTTTGAAGCAATTCTCAGTGAACATCCCGTTCTTGGAGACTTACCAAGAGATGTAGGAATTTGCCAAATACTTAAAGGACTTGATGACCAAGAAGAGATCTACCAAGAATTAAGTGGTAAGTATGACTCACCGGGTTAGTTCTATTATTGCCACGACAACCGTTGAGAAAAAGGAAGACCCGGGAGCATTTACCATCCCATGTACTATCTGGTTGAGAGATTTTGCAAGAGCACTTTATGATAATGGGGATAGCATCAATTTGATGACTTTTGATATTTACAAGCAAGCGGGATTGGGTTTTCCAAGACCTACGAGTATGAGATTGAAAATGACCGATCGTTCAACCAAGAGACCCGTGGGTATTGTTGATGATGTCTTAGTGAAAGTGGGGAAGTTCCTTCTCCTGACCGACTTTGTTATCCTTGATTGTGCGGTTGACAAGAAAATTCGTATAATATTAGGAAAACCATTCCTTGCTACGGGAAGAGCTTTGACGGACTCGGAAAGAAATGAAATCAAGTTCCGAGTGAATGATGAGGAAGTCACTTTCCAAGCTAGTAAGGGTTTGAAGTTGCCGAATGCATATGAAGGGATCTCGATCATAGATGTTGTCGATGAGGTTGATGATGCTAGTGACATGAAGATGGAGGAAGAGTGCCTCAGTGAGGCCTTGGCGGCAATTTTGGTAAGTTTTGATGGTGAAGACATGGAGGGGTATGTAGACGTCGTGAATGCATTAGAAGGACGTGGGTCCTACACTTATGCACCGAAGAAGCTCTCTCTTGACTTAGAGAATAGAGCCACTCCTCCCGCAAAGCCTTCCATCATCGAGCTACCACAACTTGAGCTCAAACCACTTCCATCACGTTTAAGGTATAAAATTCTTGGCTCTAATGATACTTTACCCGTAACCGTTTCCTCTTTGTTGGATGATTTGCAGGTAGGTAAATTGTTGAATGTCTTGCGGGAACACCGAAAAGCAATAGGATGGACAATAGCAGACATCCGAGGAACTTCCGCCGGAATTTTTGAACATAAAATCCAATTGGAGGAAGGAAGGAAGCCGAGTGTTGAACACCAAAGGAGATTGAATCCATCGATGCATGAGGTGGTCAAGAAGGAGATAATCAAGTGGTTGGATGCCGGGGTTGTCTACCCTATTTCAGAAAGTTCTTAGGTGATCCCGATGCAATGTGTGCCGAAGAAGGGGGGCATGAAAGTAATCCACAATGAAAATAATGAGCTCATCCCAACACGGACGATCATCGGGTGGGGAGTGTGCATGGACTATCGGAAGCTCAACAGTGCCATGTGCAAATACCATTTCCCTATGCCTTTTACCGATCAAATGCTTGATCGGCTAGAGGGAAGGTCATTCTATTGCTTCCTTGATGCGTATTCCAGGTACAAAAAAATCAACATAGCATTGGAGGACCAAGAAAAGACAACATTCACTTGCCCCTATGGAACTTTTGCCTTTAGCCGGATGCTGTTTGGATTATGCAACACTCCGGCTACCTCCCAAACATGCATGATGTCCATCTTATCAGACATGGTGGAGGATTTCCTAGAGGTGTTCATGGACGACTTTTAGGTGGTAGGTGACTCTTTTGAGCATTGTCTTGACAATCTTAGACAAGTTCTCAAGATATGTGAGGAGACCAACCTTGTGCTAAACTGGGAGAAATGCCACTTCATGGTGGATGAAGGCATTGTCTTGGGCCACAAAATTTCAAACCATGGCATAGAGGTTGATCGAGAAAAAATTAAAATCATCTCCAAACTTCCTCCACCAACCTCGGTAAAAGGTGTCCGAATCTTTTTGGAGCATGTCGGGTTCTATCGGCGCTTTATCAAGGATTTCTTCAAAATTGCCAATCCTATGTGCAAGCTCCTTGAAAAATACGCCAAGTTTGTGTTTGATGAAAAGTGCCTTAAGGAATTTAAGGAACTAAAAGAGAAGCTTACCACGACACCCATTATTGTCACACCGGATTGGTCTCTTTTATTCGAGCTCATGTGTGACACCACTAGTGTAGCTATTGGAGCAGTTCTGGGTCAACGACATAACAAGGTTCTCCATCCTATCTATTATGCAAGCAAGACGCTCAACGGTGCGTAAGTGAACTATATTGTGACAGAGCAAAAACTTCTTGCCATTGTATATGCCTTAGAAAAATTTCGAGCTTATTTTTTGGGGTCTAAGGTGGTGGTCTACACCGATCATATCGCTCTTCGCTATCTCATGGCAAAGAAAGATGCCAAACCAAGGTTAATCTGATGGGTCCTCTTATTGCAAGAATTTGACTTCGAGGTCAAGGACCGCAAGGGCACATGAATTAAGATGGATTGGTGAAATTGATATATCCGGAAATGAGTGAGTTGAGCATATGTAGTGGACTAGTTCTTTTGAGTCACTCCTTGAGGCTTATTCTTGTCACTTCAATATTTTGAAACTCCCTTGCACTTCTTGAAGTTATTTTTAAATGAGGGAGTTATTCGGGTAAGATGCACATACTTGAGCCTAATTATTAGTACCAACCAAATCCATAAGTATAATGCTTAGTTGGAGAATGTGATTTGTAAATAATAGCAACATGACTTGGGCTTTAAATGGTAGAACCTCATTGAATTGTTGGTTTTGATTTGTTTGAGGACAAGCAAAAGATTTAAGTTGAGGGTGTTGATGAGTGGTGATTTTACCACTCATTTTAGTCTTTTTTTCATTAGACTTTGCATCCTTTAATCATAACATGAGGCCGTTTGTAGTATGTATTATTCGATTTTCAGGGAAATGATGCCATGAAGTGATTTGCATTGAATTGAAATGGAATTTAGCAAAAAAGAGTGGAAATAAGGCAATAGTTACCAGTGATTCCGCACCTGCGGACATCTAGTCGCTGGTGCGACATTGCACCTACAAAGTAATGTTCCGCACCTGCGCAAATGGCTCAACTGTATACAGCCCACACCTGCGATGTGGTATCCGCACCTGCGAAACCGTAGGTGCGGTAGATTGTCCACATATGTGGTAAAGGATGAAGTCAGTTGGAATCGCACCTGCAATGTGGTTTCTGCATCTGTGGAGCCGCACCTACGAGAATTCTTCCGCAGGTGCGGTCAACGGGCATCAATTCTGGGTGGATTTGTAAATCACATTTTCCCAATCCCAAACCCACAAATACTCGACCTAGAAGATATGCTGAATTTTGGAAATTTTTTGCCTTATTTTCAGCAGATACACTAGAGAAGAACATGTTTTGGAAGCTAGGGTTTGCACACACACTTGGGTTTTAAAGATTTGAAGCTTGTGGTTAAGGATTTCTTACCCATTTATGTTTATTTCTATATTTTCTTGCTTTGTATTGAATATTTAAGTGTGTAGTATTTATTTCCAACACTCAATCTTGTTTATGGAAATATTTGTGTTTAAAGTGTGGATTAAATACCTTGTTGTGCTTATGTATTAAATGATTTTTCATCTTTTATGAAGTGAGTTATTGTTTCTTTAATTATTCTTGTTCTTTAATGTTTCCAAAGGGATTATCTAACCGTAGAACTCGCCCATTAACTCCGAATTAATTTGGGAAAGATAATTTGGGGTTGGGAAAGATTAATTAACAATAACTTGAGGCTTTAACCCTTATTTTATAGATTCTACCTAGGAATAGGATTGAACTACTTGTAGCCATATCCGGGTGTGCTTAATCTCTTAATTGGGCTAGGAATAACTGAATTAGGAAGTCTTGTTAGTCTTCGGAAGAAGCTAATTAATAATTATTATCTGTGTCTAATTAACATAAACTCGCTCATATTTGTAAAATTGTGAAATACATTGGATCGTTACTTGAGTGTAATTCCCGATGCATCCATCCTTGTAGCCATTGATCATTTTACTTGCTTTCTAGGTTAGTTTATATTTTTGCATATAGTTATAAATATTTTCTAAACCAAATTCTAAGTGTTTGGCATTGTATGATAAGTGATAATTCTCTTACATTCCTAATCGCCTACATATTGTTCTTTGTGGGATTCGACCCCAACCTAGTTGGGCTATTATATTTGAAAATCGACCGCTTACACTATTTTAAAGTGTAATTTGAGCATATCAATGTCCATTAGTCATAGGGGAGGAGGAATGACTATATTGAAAGCTTTCTCCTCCTCCACCTCTTCTTGTCTCAAGTACTGAGTCTACATGTTCGCACAGGCCATTCGATTAATTCTCTTGCTTGTTTTCACTTGGGTCATCTGGTAGCGTATCAAGTGGCCTACATTCACTTTCTCTCCATTCATTAGGAAATATAACACGCATGTCCGTTCACGGATAATAAGAGTGTCATGGTTGCATGGTAGTCGCATGTTAATCAAATTCAACCACACTTGGCTTCTGGCTTCATTTTCTTCTTAGGAAATTTCATATGGCGATTGGTTTTCTTGTCACGAACCCAAGCCGCCACAGAATTGACACCACAAAGAGTGTGTCTTAGTGCTCGATATGTTTGATGGTTGATGAAGTTGTCCAAGGTTTCCTGGGGAATATCCGGCGCACCTAAAATATTTCATATAACTGATGCTGAAATTTCGATCAACCTTCCCCGAATAGGCACCAGCTGCTCAGGATCATTTGGATCAAAACCGGCATAAAATTCCCAAACCAGGTTGACATTGATATCCCCGGTGTTTCTAAACACAGCTCAACCCAAGATCATTAATACCTTTCCAGATTGCTTGATACTCGGCTTGTCGGCGACACTCATGAACAGCTGATTCAGAATCTATATGTCTCGGCCGACAACACTTGCACCAGGACTTGACATTTGGGGGTATGCTCCTAAGTCCAAATTCCCTATGTCCCTGAGGTTGTGGGCAAGTTGTTTCTATAGCTGCAACTTCTTGAAATCCTTTAACCTGACTTGAAGTGGCTTCCCCTCCTTTTCTCTTTTTCGGTAGAGGTGCGGAGGAAGCCTTGGCTTTGGACGGAGCAGTGGCTTTGCCCCTTGCCTTTACCGGTATCCTTCTTTAGGGTCATGTTCGTACCTACACAAGTGAACATTATTCAGTTTTAGACGCATTGAATCACTTCAAAACATGGTCTTGCGACCCCATACGTAAGAGTTCATCATAAGATATTCAACAATATTTGAGGCTACTCAGACTTCACCTCGTTCTCTTAGCATGAAATTCAAGCACTGACTCAAGGATGTTTTCAACTATCTTGAATAATTGGGATACCAAGGAGCCACCCCACACTTAAATTGTTAAGTGGTACACGACGACATAGCACTAGTATTACAATCCTGGAGACTCGGGCTCCAATAGGGACAAAGAGTGCCTTTGAGGCATTTTTCCAAACACTTCGCGTGCGCTAGTGTTGTAAATAGGGTTGTAGGTATGAGGGATTGCCTCACCCTCCCCATCTCGGCTTGGGGATTTCATGTTACTACCCTAGCACACAACAACAATACCAAACCTATGGGGCTATAGGATTAGGATGAGCAAGCACGTTATTGCTATGAAGATATACCCACAAGTTGTTGGATTTACATAACTTAATTCTTTCCAAAGAAAAGGGTTAGAAACATCCTTGGTTTCTTAGTGAGAGGGAATTCTCTTCAATCTATGCTGCAAGTGAGTGAAGGAATGTATGAATAATTCAATGAGGTTTATGAGATTGGGGTGGGCAGTAGCTAGGTTTTGTGCAAGTTAAGAATGGAGTGTGTTGTGAGATGGGAGAAATAGGATAGGTAATTTAGGTTAGCATATGTTTTATGGATGGGCAGAATAGTGGTGTGTGTGTTTATGTTAGATTTTAAGGGGAATAAGTTAGACGAAAGCAAAATAAAAAAGAAAATAAAAAAAAACATACCTGGCAACGCGAGATCCTTCGCGATCCAAATACCTGGCGAGGCGACCTCAAACAAGAGCTAAGAAGCATGGGTGCGAGGGCTGCCGCAAGACACACCTCGCTATAACCCTCCCTGGGTGAGCTCCACAGCGCGAAACATTCCTAGTGATGTGAGGGCTGCCACGAGACACACCTTGCTATAACCCTCGTTGGGCGAGCTCTTTAGCACGTCGAAGACCTGGCGATGCGCGGCCTAATTCTAAGTTGAAGGCTCCATTACTTGTTCAAGCACCAATATGTAGCTAAAAACGTGTTAGTACATAAAAACATACAAAACAAAATGAAAATTCTAACTATGAATTAGGTTGCCTCCCAACGAGCACCTTAGTTAACATCACGACATGACAAATACAGCATTACAATGGGTTGCCTCCCACGAAGCACCTGATTTAACGTCGTGGCACAATGCAGGCAATCGAATTTAAGGTTCACTCAACATTTTTTGCTCTTGAAAATGAGTCACTGATACCACTTTTTCCTCGTTCATGCTTAAGTAATTTTTCAACCTTTACCCATTGACTCTAAACTTGCGAGAACCCTCTTGTGATACAATTTCTACGGCTCTAGTGGGATGCATCTCTAGCACAGTCCTGACCATCTTGACTTCAACTTTCCCGGAAACAACCGCAATCTCGAATTGAATAATAATGCCACATCTCCAGGTTTAAAATTTCGCTCAAGAATGTTTTTTTGATGTACCAACTTCATTTTTTCCTTATATAACCTTGTAATCTCAAAAGACATGGTAACAGAACTCGTCAAGTTCATGCAGCTCTGTGACTCTACTAGTTCCAGCGGCCTCCAATTCCAGATTTAATTATCGTAACACCCAGAAGTCTCTATGCTCTAACTCCATCGGTAAGTGACATGCCTTTCCAAAAACCAATTTGTACGGTGACATACCAATCAGAGTTTTAAATGCACTGCGGTAGGCCCATAGCGCATCATCCAATTTTCTCGCCCAATCAGTCCGAGTAGCATTTACAGTTTTAGTCAAAATACTCTTGATTTCTCTGTTCGACACCTTTACTTACCCACTTTGTTTTGGGTGATACAGAGTGGCAACCTTATGGCGAATTCCATATTTCTCCAACAACTTTGCAAAGGCTCGGTTGCAAAAGTGGGTGCCTCCATCACTGATGATCGCTCTTGGAGTACCAAATCGGGTGAGGATATTTTTTCTCAGGAAACCAATAACTGCCTTCGCATCATTTGTTGGAAGTTCCACGACTTCTACCCATTTCGAGACATAGTCCACTGCTACCAGTATGTACTTGTTACTATATGAGCTGACAAATGGTCCGTTAAAATTGATTCCCCATACATCAAATACTTCCACCTCTTGAATTGGATTCATGGGCATCTCATGTCAACGGGAGATATTCCCTGTCTGTTGGAACTCATCACAACTTTTCACCCAAAAGTGTGCATCTTTAAACAACATCAGCCAATAAAAACCCGATACCAACACTTTAGTAGTTGTCCTTACTCCTCCAAAATGACCTCCATATGGGGAAGCATGACATGCCTGCAAAACAGAAGACTGGTATATCTAGAGAATGCATTTCCAGATCATGTTATCAAAACTAATCCTAAGCAAATATGGTTCATCCCATAAATACATGCGACAATCATGAAATAACTTTTTATTTTGCACAAAGTACAAGTCATAGGGAACAATACCGCTTTCCAGGTAATTTGAAATATCTGCATACCATGGCGTTGCCTCAAGGCTCGTGGATAAAAGTTGTTCATCTGGGAAAATCTCCATGATCTCTTCCACCTCAACTTTCTTTTCAGATCCTTCAAGCCTAGACAAATGATCAGCAACTTGGTTTTCCATTCGCTTTCAGTCATGAATTTCCAAGTCAAAATCTTGCAGTAGTAGCACCCATCAAATTAGGCGTGACTTTGACTCTTTTTTGTCAATTAGGCACCTGAGGGCAGCATGGTCATTATAAAAATTACCTTCGAGCCTATCAATTATGATCTGAATTTATCAAATGCGGACACCATGGCTAACATCTCTTTCTTTGTCACTGTGTAATGTAGTTGGGCACCACTCAAGGTTCTACTTGCATAGTAGATCAGATGCATGAATTTATCTTTTCTCTGCCCAAGAGTTGCTCCCACAGCATAGTCGCTTGCATCACACATCAACTCAAAAGTTTTTCCTCGGTCCGGTGCCACTATGATTGGTGCGGTCACCAGTCTCTTCTTCAAATCCTCAAACTCTACCCTAAAGTTATCAGAAAACACGAAGGGCTGATCGTTTTCAAGCAATAGACACAAAGGGTTAGCAATTTTGGAGAAATCTTTTATAAATTGCATGTAGAAGCCGGTGTGACCAAGGAAACTTCTTATGGCCTTGACAGAAGTGCGTGGTGGTAACTTCTCAATTATATCAACTTTATCATGGTCCACTTCAATGCCCTTACTTGACATTACATGTCCCATGACTATACCTTCCTGTACGATGAAATGGCACTTTTCCTAGTTCAGTATCAGATTATTCTTCACACACCTCTTCAATACTATTTTCAAGTTCATAAGGCAATCATCGAATGAGTTCCCCACCACTGAGAAGTCATCCATGAAAACCTCCATTATTTTCTCTACCATATCTATGAAAATGGCCATCATGCACCTTTGGAATTTGACGGGTGCGTTGCAGATGCCAAACGACATTCTCCGAAAGGAAAAAATGCCATACGGACAGGTGAACAACATTTTCTCTCTATCATCCGGAGCAATAGAGATCTGGTTATACCCCGAGTATCCATCCAGGAAGCAAAAATGGGACCTCCCCACCAATCTGTCTAGGATCTGATTAATGAATGGCAGCGGAAAATGGTCTTTTCAGGTGGCCTTGTTCAATCTTCTGTAGTACATACAAATTTGCCATCCCGTAACTGTTCTTGTTGAGATCATCTCGTTATTCTCGTTTTGCACCATAGTCATTCCACATTTCTTTGGAACACACTAAACTTGGCTAACCCAGTTGCTGTCATGTTGAGGTTCAGCCTTCTTTGATGTTCTCTGGAAGGATTATGCCCATCGTCCAGTAAAATCTTGTGCATACAGAAGGCCGGGCTTGATCCTCTTAATATCTGCAATGGTCCACCCAATTGCAGTTTTGCACTCTATTAACACCTGCAAAAGTTGTTCTGCCTGCACATCTAACAAACTATATGAGGTAATAATAGGTAAAGTCGAGTTAGGTCCCAAGAAAGCATACTTGAGGTGAGATGGTAGCGGTTTAAATTCCAACTGTGGTGGCTCTTTGATCGATGGCTTAGCTAGAGGAGTCTTTCTCTCTTGTAAGTGTAAAGACTTGAATTCAGGCTCTCTTTTCCAGTATCCTTGGCCTTCAAGAGCCAACAACCACTCTACCAAGTCCTCACCATTTACCTTTTCTAAGTTCATCAGGTTTAAAGACCTGTGAAATCTTCCTTGTTTAGATAATGCCCGAATAAGTCCCCGAGTTGTTTTATTGTGGAAATTTTTAAAACGAACCTTAATTGAATAAAGAGTACCCCGGGACTTAAAGAATAAAATTTTCCAGAAAGTAGGTGTTACGCGACGCAACATGCGATCGCATAACGTGTATGCGGACCGCATAATGGTCGCATACACAGGCAGATCATTGTCCCATTTGAGGTCAACTATGCGGTCCAATATGCGATCGCATTTCGGTTCTGCGGACCGCATAGTTGTCGCATTCTTGCCTATTGATTTTGGTGAGGGAGGTTATGCGACGCACTATGTGATCGCATAACGTGTATGCGGATTGCATAACGGTCGCATACCTGGGCAGTGTGCTCTGAATTTTTTCCCATCTTGAAGGCCACTCTGCGATTGATTCTACGGACCGCATGTCAGGAATCCGATCGCATTCCTGACCGCATTCTTGTGTCGGGCTCCTATTTTTCTAATTTTAAAAACCCGAACCCAGTTCATTAAAACACCCTTCCCCTTCATTTTTAACCATTTTCTGAACAAAATTAGTGAGAGGGTTCTAGAGAGAGAAGGCTTCATCTTCATCAATTGGGTTTTCAAAGTCACTCAGGACGGGAAATTTCGAGTAATCATCTTTTCTTCATTTTATCAGGTAAGAATCCCCAGACCCTTTCCATTAGTTTTCAGGTTTAAGCAAAAAGGGGACTCTCATGGATTGACTCTTGAAAATATAAGTTGATACCTTGCATGCATGCTCATTAATGCCCATAATCTAGAAAAAGGAAGTGGGTCGGGGTAAGATTCACAAAGAAGGGGTGGTAATCTAATGGGGTCACATAGCATTCGATAAAATGCTAAAAAGAGTTCAAATCGTATTCATGATTTCTAATTCTGAGTTGAATATGTTTAATTGTGAACTAGATTGACGGTACTAGTCGGTTTGGTGATTTGTGAGTGAAAGTTAAAAAGGGATTTCTACCCCAGGTATGTATGGCTAACTTTAACCTTGTAGAATCCATTTGTTGGGTCCGAGCTTACGGCATGTGTATCTTGTTGAAAATATGTTGATTGATAGTTCAAATGTGTTTTTATGTGCCTGTCTTATTATGTGCAAAGCTCGTAAATGCTCGAAGGTATCGATATGAAAGTATGTGTTAATGCATTAAAGATTATTGATGTGCCCAAGTGTGGGAATGCATATAATGGCTAAAATCCGGGCGTGGAGAGTAATGAAAAAGGGTATTGTGAAATGATGTAAATGAGTTGAACGTTTATTTCAACACCGTGTACATGAATTACTACTTGGTGAGAATTATGGTGCCTTGGGCCCAAATAAATAAATTGTTTATATGAACTTGTGTTCCTTGAAACGATGATTCTTGTGACTTGATTGTTTGTGGTTGTTGTTATGAAAAATTGTTGTCGTGTTGGATCGGGTTGCACGCCGCAACACGAACTAATAAGGATAATGAGTTGAGCGGTAATAAGGGTGGCCGAGGAAATAAGGGTGGACGAGCTAATAAGGGAGGTCGAGGTAATAAGGACGAAATGTGATCATTATCACTACTAAAATGAAAAAAAATCTATGAAACTTGATGGAGGGAGGTAATAAGGGTGGCCGAGAGAATAAGGGTGGCCAAGGTAATAAGGGTGGCCGAGGAAATAAGGATGGAATGTGATCATTATCACTATTGAAATGAAAATCGGGAAAACTCGTGAATATGGTGATGTTGAAAGGGGGAAAAGAGAGATTGTGAGACTTGTTGACTTCGGTTGCTTCTTTCCATGTGCATTGATTGATTGGTTCTATTACTGTCTCCTATCTGTGTATTGTTAGATTGTACTTGGGATAAAGTTTTTTCATACATACTAGTACTATTCCACAGTACTAACGTCCCTTTTGCCGGGGGTGCTACATTTTCTTATATGAATGTAGGTGGTTTTGCAGCAGGTAATTCAGCCCACCGTCAGTAGTGCCTCCTCTCCTTTCCGTCAACTGTTCTGGTGAGCCCCACTTCCTCCCGGGGCCACGGGTGGCGCATGTTGCCTTATTTTGAGTTTATGGTGTAGTGTAAGGTATAGTCGGGGCCTTGTTGCCGGCAAGTATTATATAAATATTTTGTATTCGTAGAGGCTCCGTAGACACAATATGGGTAGTGTACGTATGTATTTTGGGTAAGTAATGAAACAGTTCGGAATCGTGATCCACGTTGGTAAATGTTTTATGTATTTTGTAAGTATTTGGTATCATACGTTGGTAATGCTAAAAAAGTAGAAATGAATTCAAGTTGTAAGTTTATGCCTAAGTTATAAATGGCTATTTCACATGAATAATATATATTGAAATCACGGGGTAACGCGTGGGATGGGGAAAGGCAATCAAATTCGCTTGACCGGGTTCATTTGGTTGGGTGCCGGTCTCGCCCCTCGATTTTGGGGCGTGACAAACTTGGTATCAGAGCCTAAGATTTTAAAAATGTCCTAGGATGTCTCGGAGCCGTGTCTAGTAGAGTATTTCTTATCGGTGTGTTGTCGACCACATCTATAATTAGGGGGCTACATGGACATATAGGAAACACCCTTTTCATTGTTATTCTATATCGTGCGGTGAAGTGGAAATTGAAAATATTCTTGTCTAACTCGTGCTCCGTTCCAAAATTTTCAGTAATGGCACCAAAGAAAAGAGCTCGACTCGCCTAGAGGCCAATGCCACCCCAAGTGTGGCTGTGAATTCTGTACCCGATGGTGCGGGTGAGAGCGAATCCCCGACTTTGAATCCACCTGGCCTTTCTGTTCCAGACCAAAGTGTTCATATTCCTACTGCGGCGGAGTGTGTTGTGACCCCTTTCGCTGGTATTCCTGATCCTTCTTCGGTTCCAGCTTCAGGTCCCGGTACTTCTGATGGGGACCTCAGGGGAGCCGTTCATATGTTGACTCTGTTAGTGGCCGCTCAGGCCCAAATATCTCATGCGGCCCCTGCGCCCTCTAACGGACAGGGAGATTCCGCCGGTTCCAGAGTCAACCAGTTTTTGCGGTTGGCCCCTCCAGAGTTCTCGGGCATTGATCCAGAGGCCGACCCGTAGGATTTTCTAGATGATATGTGCAAGACGCTTCGGGTCATGAAGGCTACAGAGACAAAGGGGGTTGAGTTAGCATCTTACAGGTTAACGGGAGCAGCGTATTCATGGTTTGAGATGTGGGAGAATTCCCGTGGGGAGGGAAGTCCTCCGGCGAGATGGAATGAGTTCGTTGATGCTTTCATGGATCACTTCTTGCCTGCCGAGGCTATGGCAGCCTGTGCTATGGAGTTTGAGGTTCTCAAGCAGGGTAATATGAGTGTGTGGGAATACCACATGGAGTTCGTGAGATTGTCCAAGTACACTCCTCAGTTGGTATCGACTATGGGTGCTAGAGTTTGACGGTTTGTTCAGGGCCTCAGTCCCTTGGTTATGAATGAAGCTGCTACAACTGCCTTGAACTCAGACATGAATTATGGTAAGATAGTGGGATTCACCCAGGCCACGGAGGCTAGGAAATTGAAGATAAGGTCGGAGAGGGAGAGTATTAGTAGGGCCCGATCAGCGGGCCACTCGGGGAGTTCAGTTGGAGGAGGGAGACCAGTTCAGGGGAGAGGACCATCAGGGCCATCCCAGTCTTATGCTCAGTCCTCATCCAGTGCACCGCCATCAGTGCCCCGTTATCAGCAGAACAGTCACTAGGGACCAGGATCAGACAGTAGGAGACCCCATCAGTCCGGTCGTCCAGGAGGGAGGTTCCAGCAGCAGAGGAGGGCTTCATGCCCTAAGTGTAGGAGGTTACATACCGAGCCTTGTTACCTGGATATCCCGGTATACTACGGGTGTGGGGTGAGAGGTCATATTCGACGGGATTGCCGTGCACCCAGTCAGGGCATGGGTAGTGGTTTTGCTCAGCCGTTCGGTTCTTCAGTCACCGCATCTTCTGTACATCATCCAGCTCCAGCAGGGCATGGTGCAGTTAGGGGTAGAGCTCGTGGTAGAGGTGGACCCAACCGGTTCTATGCTTTGAGTGGTCACCAGAGTGCGGAGGCTTCTCAAGATATTGTTACAGGTATTCTGGATGTTCAAGCCCTTGATTGTTATGCTCTTATTGATACAGGGTCCTCCTTGTCTTATGTTACCCCATTTATTGCTTCAAGTTTTGGGAAAGAAACCGAACAGCTCCACGAGTCGTTCTCTGTGTCGACTCACGTTGGTGATTCCATTACAGCCGCACGAGTCTATAGGAATTGTGTTGTCACGGTGTGTGGTCGAGATACCACGATCGATCTTATCGAACTAGGGATGGTAGATTTTGATGTTATCATGGGAATGGATTGGCTTTACTCGTGCTTTGTTAAACTCGATTGCCGAACCAGAATTATGAGGCTAGAGTTTCCTAATGAGTCAATTATTGAGTGGAAAGGGAATGGTGTGGTGACAAAGGTAGGTTCATTTCCTACCTTAAGGCCTCGAAGATGATTAAAAAGGGGTGTGTTTATCATTTGGTCCGGGTTGCGGACACCGCTTCAGAAGTGTCTGCCCCCGAGTCCATCCCAGTCGTGAATGAGTTTCTTGAATTGTTTTCGGACGAGCTTCCAGGGATTCCACTAGATAGAGAGATCTATTTCGGTATTGATGTATTGCCAGATATGCAGCCAATATCTATTCCACCATACAGAATGGCGCCAGCAGAGTTGAGGGAGTTAAAGGAGCAGTTGAAAGATTTATTAGAGAAGGGGTTCATTCGGCCGAGCGTATCACCGTGGGCCGCTCCGGTTCTTTTTGTCAGGAATAAGGATGGGTCGCTTCGGATGTGTATTGATTATCGGCAGCTCAACAAAGTCACTATCAAAAACAAGTATCCATTGCCTCGGATAGATGATTTGTTCGACCAATTGCAGGGTCCGAGGTTTTTCTCCAAAATTGATTTGCGGTCGGGGTATCACAAGTTGAAGATCAGAGAGCAGGATATTCATAAGACCGCCTTCAGAACTCGTTATGGCCATTTTGAATGTTTGGTAATGTCCTTTGGACTGGCCAATGCTCCAGCGGCTTTCATTGATCTTATGAATCGGGTTTTCAAACCGTTTCTTGACTCCGTCGTGATTATTTTTATTGATGACATCCTTGTCTACTCACGGAGTCGGAAGGATCATGTTAATCACCTCAGATCAGTTTTGCAGACTCTTCCTCAGCACCAATTATATGCCAAGTTTTCAAAGTGTGAATTTTGGTTAGAGTCAACCGCATTTTTGGGTCATGTTGTTTTTAGAGAAGGGATTAATGTCGATCCCCAGAAGATCGCAGCGGTGAAGGATTGACCTAGACCAACGACCCAAACAGATATTCGTAGTTTCTTGGGTCTAGCTGGGTATTATCGGATGTTTGTGGAGGGATTCTCTACCCTCACCTCCCCATTGACTAAATTGATGCATAAAGCAGCTAAGTTCCAATGGTCCAACGCTTGTGAGAAGATCTTTTAGGAGTTGAAATCAAGGTTGACTTCGGCACTGGTGTTAACTTTGCCAGAAGGCACGGAGGGATTTGTGGTTTATTGCGATGCTTCAAGGGTTGGTTTGGGATGTGTGTTTATGCAACACGGGAGGGTATAACCTATGCTTCTAGGCAACTCAAGAATCATGAGAAGAATTATCCGATGCATGATTTAGAACTCATGGCAGTTGTGTTTTGATCACGCTCAACTATGTCTTCTATAAAGACTAAATGGGCGTTGCAAATATAATCCTGGGGTATTATGCCCAGAGTCGATCCCTCAGGGAATTGACGTATCAAGCACGTTGTTTAAATTAGTACTCAGCTGTCACCTGATGTTTGTTAAATTACTAATACTAAATATTAAAAGTAAAGATTAACCATACTAAGGTATAAACAATTGTAATAAAATCTAAGGTTATGGTTTCCCCCGCTGGTGAACTTACTTCTCGGATACTTCGTATAACTTGATTAATCGTCTCTATCAATCATGAACGCTCTATCTACCATAAATCTCTCTCAAGTAATTATGATAATTTACTAGACGCACTCTCTCAAGTTACGCTAGCTAGATTGCATTACAGTTCACTTAGATTGCACCCGAAGTATCGTTATCTCTAATCCAACCTCTAAACCCTCGGTTATGACTTTCGTCTATACTCTGGGAGTGGTGTTGTTCAAACAATTACCTAAATATGCACTCTCTCTCAAGTAGATACATAATAAATAGGCACAGCTAATTGAGGGCCCTTCAATCAACTACAACAAGAACGTAGTTGAACAAATAGAGTTTAATCAACCAATCAAAGCTATATTAATATCACAA